>CAUJGJ010000125.1:477500-485000 GCA_963170055.1 Halisarca cf. caerulea
CCCCCTCTGGAAAATCCTGGCTACGGGCCTGACAATAGGACATTGATTCCTTCCCTGAGGATGTGATTGAACATTTCAGTGCTTACATGCACATGCATATGTGGGACATGTCCGCGCTAATTCGAAGGTGTGAAAATTTCGGTCTTTTTTACAGCTTCTGTTCTCAACTTGCAGATGCTTCAGAGCGTCAAACATAGGCTTAACATGTAAGGAGACACATAAGCGTTTCGACGATTACGTATACCCTTTTGAAAGACCTGCTTCAAGTGCGCAGAAATAACTAAGGTTTTACTAGCCCCTACTAAAAAGCGAAACGCTTAGGGTGATAGATGGTGGAGCGCTTTTAAGACTCCTTTTTCACATAAATCGCTATAGATAGATAGATAGATAAATAGATATTTCAACAGGAAAACCCCAACAGCCAATTGGCTGGTCTACCTGGGGGTCCTGCAAACATAAACATCAATACAACAACAATAAACAGAAAATTAGATCAAAATCATAGCATGTTATTTACATAAATAATGAAAAATAATTACACAATAATGAAATTAAGTAAAATGGATGTACAGACACTAATCGGAATACATACAAGTTAACCACCGCCTAGCTAAACGTTTAAAAACAATAGGCGATTGGACATTTCTAATGGTTGCAGGAAGCAAATTCCACTCCTTAGATCCCATAAAAGAAAATGATCTTCTATACAGTTCCGTCTTGGGTTGAAATAGGTGTAATTTCTTGTGCCCCCTAGTCATCCTACAGCCTGCTTCACCATTGCCCACCAACATGTTGTTCATATATACAGGACCTAGCTTCTTTACACATCGATGTACAAGAGCCAGTCTGGACAATCTCCTCCTCTCACTCAGTGGCACCCATCCAAGCTTTGATCTTAACTGGGTGCTCGGAGTTTGAGGAGGTTGAGATAGAATCAACCGCATTCCATAGTTCTGTACTCTTTCAATCTTCGTCCGCAATTCTTGAGCACACTCCATCCAAACCACCGAACAGTAGTCCAGATGTGGAAGCACTAAAGCATTATACATCCTTTTCTTTAAATCTGGTGGTAACACATTTTTTAACCTCCGTAACTTTGCCAAGGCCCCAAAGCACTTCTTCCTCACCAAAGTGATATCCATCATGGAAACAGAGCCTGTTCAACCTTTAGTGATCCATGTGTGTGGGTTTCACCATGTCAGATGCAGTACTCAAATCCTAGGCCTCAGGCCCCAGAAAAACCATAACAATTAAGGGGCACACACACACACACACACGCATCATCAGACATTAAATGTCGCTATTTGCATGAGACAATACACTGTCGTCAGTTATCTACACACACACACATATTACGATGAACACACTGATGTACTGATACTGTCTGTGAGAGAGCAATATATGTACACATATGCATATGGGCTCTTTCCTGTACAGGTGCATACTAACAGGTGTCTACTATCCAGGCTGCTGTCATGTTCTACATGTCTATCAAACTATATAGAATGCTGTGCATTACATGATCACACTTGAGAGCTACTCAGCATCCCTTCCATGTACTGCAGATTGCAATTGTAGGCACTTGCACTATGAATATAATTTCATAGATAATCTATACTTATACACTACCTATGAGCATGCTATAAGATTCCAACCGGCAGCAGTTCTTTGTTCTGCGCTGCAATTGCTTTAACCTGTTTAGTACTCCCGCAGGTGGGTTAGGATTGCGCAACTGTTTCTGTAGACACTGGTAGGGGATCTCCCCGGGAAGCCATTTTGTGCGGAGAGCTCGTGATTTGGCGCGGCTTTCAGGGGAAGCGGATCTAAAGGAATTCAGTGTGCACTTCCCGCTTGTGGCTGATGTTTTTGGGAATTGTTACCGACTGTTACTAAACTGCACTACAAATTCTGGAATATTTTGAAAGAAAAACTCTAGCGACAACAAAGAAGATCGTAGATGTTATCGAGTCTCTCGAAGTTTATTTCCCTATCTACATGGAATGTAACTTACCCATCAGGTTAGTGCTACCTATCGACAACTACTATCTCCTTTTATTTGTACCTTCTTACGCCCTCTAAATGAAGCTAGTGCATCATCCTACTGGCTGAGACTCAGTGCAGTTACGCCAACCATAGACCCTAAATACCTATGCACCAACTTCCTCCACACTTATGTAGGATATGCTGAAACCATAGATCCTATAGGGTCTATGCTGAAACACAGCTCATGCAAACAACTCTTCTGTGTGCAGTGTTTGTATATACTCTTTACTTCTGATGTCCATGCACTAATAAGACCACAGATACTCTATGATAAGACTATATAACTTGAGCCTGCAACTTAGTCCAGTGGACAGTGTTATAATCTACAACGGATCACCAGTGATAGATCATCACTGTTTCTTTACCTCCATTGATCAATGCTGCTGAGGAAAGTTGTGGTTTATTTGTGTAGCAATTGTATGTTGACAATGTGTCCATTGTTAAATCAGATGGTTGGTACAGGAATGAAGCGCATTGTATTGTATTGCCTGATGCCTGACTGATCTGGGGGAGTTGTTCCTATGATATTGGTAATATCAAAGGCCTCAATTATATGAATGATGCCTGTCCCATAGTACATACAATAAAGAGACCAGCAAAATCATCACACATCATCTGGCAGCCATCTTTTTTAAGAGTCATTCTCCTCATCTTTCACAAGAGGAGGGAGACTGAGGTAAATCAAGTCCAGGTTTTTGACCAAGGAATACCTTTAGAGAGAAATAGAGTGGTGAAATGCCTTGGAGTCATGCTAGATGACAAGCTCCAGTGGACCGACCAGGTGAAGGAAGTGAACAGAAAGGTTTTCCCTTGCATTTTCACAATTGAGGAGGTTTAAATGGCTTCCTCGGGATGTGAAGAAGACCCTATACAATTTGCTTATACACTTTGACTGTAGTGCATGTGGATGGAGTGCTCCAAACAGCTCAAATTGCAGATGGAGAGATTGTAGAATATGGGTATGAGGATTATTTTGAGTAAGCCACCCATGACCAGCACAGATGAAATGAGATCTCAGCTGGGATGAACGACACTGGCAGCCAGAAGAGGGAGGATGAGACTGAGTTTAGTCCAAAGGTGTATTCTTGGGTGTGCACCACAAAGTATTGTAAATGTAATCACTACCAATTGCAGACTCCCACTAGTGAAGATTGATGCATTTCGTAGATATAGTAGATAGCCGGAAAACCCCTGGCCAGTATGTTTACATATATTAATATCACTCGGTTTATAGCTGTGCAGCATAGATAACCACTGCTATTATTTACAAAAAGAATATACATGGACAAGAACCATTTCCATATCATTTTGAACAGGAAAAAATGTATAGGGATGAAAAATTGTAATTAGTAAACGCAAGAGTAAATACTTATGTACTCTTGGTAAACGTCATTGGAACAAACTTTAAGGTTTAAACCATGTTGTTTAGCTTTAGGATTTAAGAATTTGCTCACTGCACCCAGTCAAACTAAGCTCTACATGTCAATCATGATAATAGCTCTATGCCTGTCACCCCATGCGTAGTCCTATGCCTCTCTATATATAGCCTCATGTATATTATGCCTAGCCCTACATACCTGTCTAGCCCATGTACGTATGCCTAGCCCTATATGCTTGTATATAATATAGTCCTATGCATGTATTATATCCCTATGCCTGTCTATGTAAGATGGCCTATATATTCATGCCTATCCCTATATGCCTATGTGCCCCATTTATGCCTAGCCCTCTCTATGTGCATGTCTATCCCTATATGTCTGTTCAACCCTGTGCAGCAATAAACAACCCACCTTGTTCCAATGATTTTTGATGATCAATATAACTTTTCATCTCCACATCTTTTTTTTCCATTTTTATACTACATATACATATATATATATACTACAGTACTACATATATACTACAGTGCATGGCTGTAGGAGTAGGTCCGGTTGATCCGGTTTTCACCGGACCAATATTTCAGCCAAACTCAGTATTTTATTTTTAATAAACTTGACAAGCTTTTTAGCAGACTCAGAAAAGCACAACTCATTCAGCCATGTTAATGTTTCATTACAACATAAATTACCTTTATATACCAGAATTGGGAGATTTCCGATCAGTCTGCTTATTCACGACCATCTACTAAACAATTTTGCCGATCGCGCGAATACGTGTTCACTTCGACGCCATTTTAGCATATAGTCACGTGCATCAGTACTTTGTTCACGGAGTTGTCGGAGTTTTCGTGCAACAATGTTGGAAAATCATTGTTAAATTGTTTGATAACCCGATACCTGCCTCTCCACATCATTGAGATAAATTTCCATTCCCAAAGAGTACTTTTAGGCAGAATAACCCAGCAGATAAGCCCTTTATACAACAATATTAGTTTAAGAAGTGGAAGTTTCTGCAGAATGCAGATGATGTTCATTGATTTGAGCTGTTTTGCCGAAAAGAATAAATGCTTTAGTTTATTGGATTCAATGCAAGTTCAATAGTGTTACTATGCATTTGCATATATAGTATAAACTGAAACATGACCAGTGCGAGTGCAGTATGTAGTGATTGGCTCAAACTGACCGGACCAATCAAAATGGTTCTCCTACGGGTATGCAGTGCACATGCATATGTGATTATCTAGCTTGATTAACTATTAGCTTTCTTAAATTTAGTTTTGTTCATGCATTATAGTTCATGAAAACACATATTAATCATTTCAGTGAACTCTGCCAACTATTGTATGCAAAGACTGATAATACTCTAACAATGATTATTACTGTAACAATGCCACATTGTCAAATATGCATAACACTTGCTTGGAAATTCTACACATATTCGTATGCATGGCCTAGTACAAAAAGAAAAATTACATGCTATATGTACCGTATTTCATGTAATACAAGTATGCAGAACTTGTGGTTAAATTATAATATAATTATACACTCAGGTTACATTATTCATTTGCCTCCTCCAAGATAGTTGATTGCTCTCTGCATGAGTCCTGGCTTCTGCTGTGGTGGTTGAGCTGGTTGAGGTTGAAACTGCTCAAAAAAGGTTTTGTGATCTGCTTTCATGTACTCTTCGATTTGCAACTCACTCATGCCTGACAGCAGCTTAGCTTCCCTGCGCAATTCCTTCAAAGCCTTGACTCTTTCTCTGAAGCCTCTTCTACCTTGATCCTCCTCTGACTGGATCAGTGTGTCGATGTATTCTACTTCAGTGAGAGGATTAGGCTTCAGAGCTATTTCACTGAGACGTTGTAAACACTTTTTTGTCTGGTGGACCAATTGAAGAACAGCTTGGCGCATTGTTTTCAAGTCACTTTCAAGGGATGCCATAAGACTTTCCACCTTTGACTTGCCACTTGTTGCTATGTTGTAGCGTCGCTGAAGATCTTCACTTGTCCTGGTCTCCACAACATCGTACCATTCATAGCGATAGGGTGTATTACGATGTTGATCCCACTTGCATTTCTTTGTACAGACTGTGCAGTATCCATTCTTCATTGCTCGGCACTTTATCTTGTCTTCATCTTTACTAAAAGCGCAACCATTATGGCAAGTGTAATTGCATTGCAGACAATTTGTGGTAAATACTCCCTGTCCACTAAGGCTTATTACTTTTTGTTTTTTGACCTTTACTTCATATTTAAAATCTTTTGATATTGATATTTCAGCTTCGTGTTCTTTTACCACCCTTTCTTCTTGACGAAATTCATCAATTTTTGTTAGACCCAACTGTATCTGTGGTTGAAGGCCTTGCACCAGAATTTGTAGCTGTTCACGCTCAATAAGAACTTCCCTTGTTTGAAGAAGGCTCTTTGTTTCTATTTTACCAATGTGGGTGAAGAACTTTTGAAAACTTTTCATTCCCATCTTCCAAAACATTTCATCAAAATTTCCATCTTCTGTTTCTTGTTCATTGTCAACGAATAATGCAGAATTGTTGAACCTGAAACTGGCTTGGTACTTGATACCAGCTTTGTTCACTGCATCTAAAACAGGTGGTTTGTGTGCATCTGCAAAGGTTGCCATCAAGAAAATGTTATCTCCAATGTCTTTCCCAAATATGCTGAGAATGGAGTCAAAAATGTACTGCTGAGTGGGAGTCAGTCTTGCAAGTGATGACTGAGTAACAAACCCTATGGCATCCAGCTGGTGAATGCCAGCAGGATTCATAAACAACTGACGAATTTGCTGAAATGTGCGCTTGTCTTCCTTCAACCCTCCAGTATCCCCAAACCCTGGGGTGTCAATGATAGTCAATGCATAGGGAACTTTTGAGCCTGTCTGCTTTGGGAAGTGATACGCTGTGATATGCTTGGTTTTACTGAATGTTTGATCCTTTCCACCTTCCTCATCATCGGTTACAAGTTTGAAGCGAAAGTTGTCTTTCCACTCCACACTGAACAGATAGTTGGCCATTCCATTGATTAGAGTGGTCTTTCCTGCACCTGTAGCACCCACCACCATCACTACTCTCTGCCTGTGTGGCCAATGAGCAGTATCGTTCCTTCCTACCTCACACATGATGACATCTTTCTCCCCAGCAACAGCTTTAGGCACAACAGGTAGCTTGAACACTTGTGGAGGGCCTGACTCTGATCGAATTTTAGTGCAAAATCCCAAGATCTCCTTTGCAAGTGAGATCTCTGTAAAGGGTATGATTGGTGCTGCCTGCGTTTGAGGTGTTTGCCATACATATGGTTGCTGCTGAAATTGCATTTGCTGTGCAAGGGTTGGTTGCTGCTGAAATTGTTTTCGCTGCTGAAGTGTTGGTTGCTGCTGAAATTGTTTTCTCTGCTGAAGTGTTGGTTGCTGCTGAAATTGCATTTGCTGTGCAAGTGTTGGTTGCTGGTGAAATTGTGTTTGTTGTGCTAGTGTTAGTTGCTGGTGAAATTGCGGTTGTTGTGCATGTGTTGGTTGCTGCTGAAATTGTGTCTGCTGCGCAAGTATTGGTTGCTGCTGAGTTACAAGTGATTGGGATGAGGATAGCTTGTGCTCTTCTAGTTTAGGTGTTCTTTGCTCATGAATTGGTAATTGTTGCTGAAGTCTTGGTTCCTGCTTAGGTGTTACTTGTTGCTCAGCTATTGGTTGCTGCATAGGTGTTGGTTGCTGCATACTAGGTGTTGGTTGCTGCATACTAGGTGTTGGTTGCTGCATACTAGGTGTTGGTTGCTGCATACTAGGTGTTGGTTGCTGCATAGGTGTTGGTTGCTGCATAGGTGTTGGTTGCTGCATAGGTGTTGGTTGCTGCATAGGTGTTGGTTGCTGCATAGGTGTTGGTTGCTGCATACTAGGTGTTGGTTGCTGCATAGGTGTTGGTTGCTGCATAGGTGTTGGTTGCTGCATACTAGGTGTTGGTTGCTGCATACTAGGTGTTGGTTGCGGCATAGGTGTTGGTTGCTGCATAAGACCTAGTGTTGGTTCCTCTGTAGGTGCTGATTGCTGCTGAGATGTTGCCAGTGGTTGGGAT
>CAUJGJ010000125.1:490000-502500 GCA_963170055.1 Halisarca cf. caerulea
TAAAAGTGGATGCACATGCATAAACCAGGCATACATAAGTGACATCCTTAATTTGACCGTCATGCCTACGGCCTACATGAGATATTTCATAACTAACAATGTTACATGCTGAATATTTTCCATGAGTCTTCATTCTTTCCTACTGTTCCAATACTTCTTAGACTTTCAATATCTTCTTTTGTCACTTGTGTTAACAGCTTGGCTTGCTTTTTGACTTTTTCCAAGGTGGAAACACGAGCAACGTACCCTGGTCTTTTTTGCTGTTTTTCAGAATCAATCATCAATTCTATGTATTCTACTTCACTAAGAGGATTAGGTTTCAGAGCAATTTGCTCCAAGCTTTGAACACACACTCTGGCTTGCATGATGTATTGATAAACTTCTTTGCCTTTCATTTCAAGCTCCTTTTCCAGGCCTGCAACGATACTTTCGTATTTTGTTTTGCCACTTTTTGCATCATAATACTTAGCTTGCAATTCTTTGACAGTTCTTGTTACGGTTTTAGTCTTAAATTCAATTCGAGCGTCAGCATTGACATGTTGCCTCCATCCGCATTTACCTTTGCAGACAGTGCAAGCCCCATTTTTCATTACAGCACAGCGTGCTTTGCTATCATTATTGGGTAGCATACATGGGAAATGGCAGGTATAATGACATCTCAAACAGTTAGTTGTGTATTCACCTTCTTTGAGGGGTACCATATAGGACTCTGCCACCTTTGCTGGGATTTCAAAGTCCTTGTTGCGTTGAATATCAGCCTCATGCTTTTTGACTTCATCTTTTGTTTGATGTAAAGTTTCAATTTTCTCCAGTCCCTTTTGAATTTGACTCTGCAATCCTTTCATAATGGCCTCCAACCGCTCACGTTCATGCAACACCTGCTGAGTCAGTGTCAAGCTGATGGCTGGCATGCGGGCAAGACTGGCAAAAAAGACTTCAAGGCTATTCATCCCCATTTCCCAGAAGAGCCTGTCAAACTGATTTTGCTTGCTCTGAGTCTCACAGTAAATTGCAGAATTGTTGAATTTGAATGCTGTATCATATGCAATCTTTGATGCTTCCACAGCATCTAGGACAGGTGGTTTTTGGCCATCTGCAAAGGTGACCATCATAAATACGTTTTTGCCAACATCCTTCCCAAAAATGGCCAAAATAGAATCAAATATGTATCGCTGTGTATGTGTTAATCGTGCAAGGGCTGCCTGTGCAACAAAGCCTATTCCATGGAGTTGGTCTATTCCTCCTCTTCCTCTCTTTCCGAATAGTTCTTTAACTTGCTTAACTATATGCTTGTCCCTTTCAATTCCCTCGGTGTCCCCAAATCCCGGTGTGTCAATGATGGTGAGGGTGAAGGGAACAGGAGAGCCATTCTGAGCTGGAATGGTGTATGCTGTTATCCATTTGGTGACACTCTTTGACTGGTCAGCACTTGCAGCCTCTACTATCATTTTGAAACGAAAGTCATCTTCCCATTGCACACCGAAGATGTAGTTTACCATTGCATTGATGAGTGTGCTCTTACCAGCTCCTGTGGCCCCAACCACCATGAGGACCTTTCCTGGAGTTGCCTCAAATTTGGTATTCTTGGGACCAAGTTGAACTGTGGCAATTTGATTTGTATTATCCCGGGTGATGTCTTGTTGAGGCAATTCATAGCACTTCAATGGTCCTTTTGATGGTAGTTGCCTGCACCACTTCTTTATTTCTTCTGATAATTTAGTTTGAGAAACTTGGCTTTCAACAGCTTTTTTACTGCAGGATTTTGTTCCATTCTGTCAGGGAATAAAAATGACACATATTATTGAATTTTACTGCATGTCGTGGTATTGGTAATTAGTAATTGTAATTAATTGTAATTAGCTAAACATTTGCCTTTAATGGTAATGTAATTGTAATGGAGCTGTTTCAGTCTCAGAGTAGTCGTAGTTGGTATTGTTTTGCTACTTAAATCAAATTACACAACTACCATGCAACTACTCTGATGTATATTGTTTTGTCTGTGGATATATATATTTTGCCCCCTAAGACCGTAGATTTTGGCTAGTTTTAGGCTATCGTCTGTGCTACAGTAAACCAAGTGCCTGGTAGCAATGGACAAATGACATCATGCAATCATATGATTTAAATCACCACAAATATGAAAGCTCAGTAAGGTGTAATAACTTTGCAAGCATCCAAGAATAAATCTGCATAATTAGCAATTGTAATTGTAATTATAGAAATGTATAGTTGCAATGGTAATTGATTGCTTTAGTGGAGATCCGTAGTGGTAATGGTAATCGGACTGCTTTAGTACCATGATAAGTGCAATGGTAGTTGATTGTGATGTCCCTGTAACGGCCACAACTGCATGGTAGTTGTGCAAGAAATCCACTACCCAGGAAGGGTGACATACAGCCACCTTACTCCCTAACCAGACCTTAGGCTAATTATTATGATGGTCTAGGGAGATCCAACCTATAGCCTAGCCTAGTTAGTCTGAAAAGGATTGAAGTCTAAATCCTCCTCAGCATATAGACCTAATGGTCAAACAAGTCTAATAGGACAATCAAATCTAGCCTAGCTGGCCCTAGTTAGTCTACCGTGGGGAAAACAGCCATGAGGAAAAGTGGACTTCCGCTGGGATTGCACTGGCAGCCTTATTAAGTTTGGCATATACACTGATGCTCTATATACCTTCTGAGCTAGGAAGCCTATGCATTCAGTAGACAAGCCCACGGATCGATATCACCCTTATAACACAGATTACCCTTAAGAAGATGCTCTTCCTCATTTGTTAGCTATACATCTGAACTAAGTTGATTTGAAATGTGGTTAATAAATGGATAGGTCAATGATATGGCAAGTTTAATGAAATCCATTGCAGCTGTAACATGCAGTACCTCAGGAAAGGGTGACATACAGTCACCTCCTGCCTCCCTAACAGATCTTGGCTAATGCATGGTTAACTATGAAAGTCTATATTGTAATAGGGCAACCCAACCTAGCCTATAACATAGTACTCTGGAAAGGAGATCTAAATTCTCCGCAGTAGACCTAATGGTCAAATAAGTCTAGGGCAACCATGCATGCAATCCTATAGCCTTCTGTATGGAAAAACAGCCATGAGGAAAAGTTACCTGCCACTTTTCCTCATGGCTGCTTTTCCCCACACTATTATAGACTAACTAGAAGAATATACCCTGCATGGGCCATGTTATTTTCGTTCGATGCAGTACAATAATATTACGCTAATTTGTACTACAATTATGATTACCAAATTACAGCAATTAATTAACTTACTTGCACTGGTTGGGAGGTGTATTTTGCTTGAAACTGCAAGATTAACTTCTCATCACCTTTCGTCAGTTTCATGTCTTTCAAATCTTCTTTAGTCAGATCAAGAAAAATCGCTCCAGATATCTTTTGAGTTTTGAAAATGGAAACCACATCATTGCTTATACCTCTTAATTCAAGGAACCTGCAGAAATGCTTGGAATCCATTTCCTTTATGGGTGTATCAGGATCTACAGTCAACTATAATACAAAAAGGCTTGCATATAATGTGAATTTATGTAGCACAACTATTACATGAACATATTAATATCTAGTAAATTCTAAAAGTATTGAAACCCCCTATATTATAGTAATATATAAATTGGCTGTTCAATTATAATTGTAATTTATTTAAGACTCTTATACCTCTGGGTCTTTCCTGCAGGTCTTACTGATACCTGCATGCTTTATTGGATCCGATTCGGTGCTTGACACATTTTGTGGTAAGGTGTCTTCAGTGTCTTCCATTAGTTTAGGAGTATCCTTTGAATGCTCAGATGGAATGTCTTGTTGGTGCAAGTGTCCAGCGTGTATTGGATCTACAGATGTTGAGCCTGCCTGTGTATATGAACATTATAAACATGCAGAGAGGTTGATAGCAACATGCAAAAATTAAGACTGTCAGGGTATTATTAATCACTTAGTCCATTTTCATATCTATTATGCACAGTACATGCCAATATAATAATAGTGTTCAAGATTCAGTGTAATATTATGATACTGGTTATGTGCAAGCTGTAATGCATACTTGTGTTTCATTTGATCTGTAGTTCTGTTGAATCCTTAGCAAATTTTTAATTGGACCCTTCTTAAGCTTCATATCCTCAAGATCCTGTTCTGTGAGGTCCAGAAATGCTAAGCCAGTAATTTCCTCATCAGCAAAAGCTGTGACAACTGCATCACTAAATTTGTGGTCTTTCAGCCATTCACAGAATTTTTGTGGATCATCAAGTTCTTCCATCCTAGTTGCAGTCTCCATTTCTTTCAACTGTCACTTGAGCAAAGTACTCTGTGGTTAAAAGGAAGCCAGCAAACTGTACTTAGAAATGCGGCCCCTATTTTATATTTTTACTTTCACCGGAAGTGTCCGTATGGTCCATGACGATGTCATATATATATATATATATATATATTGATCATACATATGGCAGAAAGAAACAAAAAAACAAACAAGAAAATGATATTACTACTACTATATAAAGAAACAATCATGAGCATGCCTAATCAGTGTCATGAACATACATAGAACGGGAATTGAAAGTACCCAGAATTGACATGGCATTCCCTCGCTGGATGGCTACCGACAGCCTCTGGATCAAATGATGAAATGATTGAGTCTCACCAGTGGCATTTTTGATACGGCGAGCTATTTCGCGGAGGAAATACCCTGTTTCCGTGCCAAAGGAACCTAATGTTTCTACGGATCGAAACAGGGGAAAACAGATAGGAGGACTGGAGGTGGGTATATTGGGATGCCTTCCGACGCTCTGCTAAATCTGCTATTCTACCTACTCTGGTAGTAGCAAGGTTGGTGTAGGATGGAGCGAATGTGTCAGAACAATTAAGTGGCATCCCAGACCAGAGGGCGACCACATTTCCAAGGTAACAAAGTTACGCCGTCTGGCCGTTTGCCATCTTGGCGAAGCAGGTTCTGGGGTTCAGGCTGGCAAGGCACTCCTGCAGCAGACAGACTCCTGCAAATGATGTCATTTATAGCATTGTGTCTGTGGTGGCGACCCACACTCCTACGGCAGCTCAATCCATATGCATGAGTGTAAGACTCATCCACTTGTACTCCACATTGGCTACAGAGATGAGGACGGCAAAGAGCAGCACCCAAACGAAGACCGATGGCTATGGTGATAGTTTCATCCTCCATACGAAGCCCCAGTGAGGATACCAGCGGGCATTAGCCAGGCACCTGATTCCTTAGTAGCCGCCCCATGCAAGAGTCTGGCCTGAGAGATTGGGTCCCGGGTATTCTCAAATAGAAGCTGAAACCTGGCATCTACTTGGGGAGAGTCCCAAGCCTTCTGCCGGGAGTTGGAAGGGCTGGATGTTACCTCGGTTGATGCATGTGTGGGACCTCCACAATTCAAATGCTTCCGCAACCACTGGACAGGATGTAGAATGGAAACGAGGAGGCAATATCTCCTTGGTGAGAGCATGGCAGCCAGCAGCCGAGGCCAAATATATATATATATATATATATCAACAACATGGCGGACTAAATTCTCAGCTATAATTCGACAAAATTGGAACGTTTGCTCCTCATTTCATCAGCGAAGAGTCTTTTGGAACTGTAGAAATCTTCAAAGCGTTACTTTCGTGAATAACGACAATTTCCAATTTAAGCGATTCGAGTTTCCAGGACCTTAGGCGGCCCACGAGTTTTTTAAACTCGAATTGCTTGTTTGATTCATTTTCAAGGAATGTATCCAGTATATGATGTGTCTCATGCATGCACTTTAATCTAAGTATTTGCCAAAAATGCAAAGTTTATAAGGTTTAAGGGTTCATAATAATATATAAAGATTAACCATGTACACAAATACACACATGCTGTATACTATAGGGCATACACACGAGTGCACCTCAAATACATGCATGCACACACACAGACACATGCATGAGTCCCTCTTGCTCAGATGACCTCTAAGTTCCTAGAACTGATGCAATTTATGCAGTAGTCATGTTTTGTCCTTATTTGGTAAAATTGTGTGCAATTACATTCATTGATCTATTGAAAATGTATTCATAGATTGCAGCTGAGTATAGTGTTCAGTGTACCTGTGTGCCTGGCTCATGTTGAAGTAATACTATATGTATATGTTCATAGCTTTAGTGCATTCTTTGCTGGTGGTGGGAAATCAGCAAACCAGTGCTGAGTGATTCAATCTTGAGCAAGTAGAACAGCACAATGTATTTCCTTTTTTGGCAACAATTGTTATGAAAATTCTTTACATATACAACTGTATGCGCATGTCTGAACATTCATTGCCATTGAAATGTGTACACTGTACACATGGGCATACAAGTCATGAGCATAGTATTGTGTACATAGGAATGCATGTGTATACATGTATGTCCCATCCTGAAGTGATATTTATGATGAAAAATTATACTGAATTGTACTATACAAATTCTTGAATATCTTGAAAGAATGGGAATGTTTGATGAAGAGGAAAAACTGTGTAGATAATTTTATTTCCAGTTATCTTGTTTGAAGCGGTTGGAATGTAAACTGATAGCTATCAGTGAGGTTAGCCCTACCTATCGATCATTAGCTGTGTATTTACATTCTTTTTGTACCTGCAGACCTCCTTTCTGGGCTTTGAGTGGCCCTAACCCTAACCCTATGGTTAAATCGAGGTTTAAATATTAATATTCCTTATTATTATACTATAAAACTTGAGTCTGTGACTGTACATAGTCAAATATAAGATGTGAAGTAGAATCTGATGACAACAGATCACAGTGGATCAACACTGCTTTACTGCACTAGGAGAGGATCCCTCTTTCACTAATAAATTTGGGGAATCAGAATTTGTTCACTATGCATGATTAACTGGTCCAGGAAGAAGTTTTTGTCTTCCTTTACGATAAGGTGCACGGTCTAGTGATCCTTCTGTATGCATGTTTAGTAAGCCTTTCTACACACAACTTAAATGAAAAGGTAGTTTATGTTCACAGGACCTAGTCTGTTGGAACAGTAACAGTACTATAGTGTTGATACTGATGAGGAATTTATATATTGATGAGTTCCTGCAAGCATGCTGTGATATTAAACTAGTTCAGGGTAGCTTGCATGTAGGGTGTTCCATGCATGTGTGTATGTGTGTGTATGTATATGTGTGTGTGTGAGTGTGTGTGTGTGTGTGTGTGTGTATGTGCATGTGTGTGTGTGTGTTTGTGTGTGCGTGCGTGCATGTGTGCGTGCGTGCATGTGTGCGTGCGTGCATACATGCGCGTGTGTGTAATTGTTGGTAACTGTGCGTAGGCAATGTACAAGTCTCTTATGTGTGACAGTGTGTGTGTGTGTGTGTGTGTGTGTGTGTGTGTGTGTGTGTGTGTATGTATGTGTGTGTGTGTGTGTGTGTGTGTGTATGTATATGTGTGTGTGTGTGTGTGTGTGTGTGTGTGTGTGTATGTGTGTGTGTGTGTGTGTGTGTGTGTGTGAATGAGGGAGTGTGTGTTCAGATTTCTTTGGTATAAGTTGTGAACAGACCCTCTGTCATCATGATCAGAGAGTCACACTGGTATGTGCAGCATTAGTCTTACAAGGCCTATTTGCGTCGTATATAAGCCTTGTGTATTTGTACAACGGTGAATGTCAGTGAGAGTATAGTGTGTACTGTACATTGCCATATATTGCGCCTATCTATGTAATACTACTATATGTGTGTGGGTTTCTAATACTAACTGGTCAAAGATTATAATTATATCATTACTATCTCTCATGCACTAGCCTCTTGAGAAATACTGTCAGCGATGGTTTGCTATGTCAGTTGTTCTTGGAGTAATCATCATACTAAGAAATACTTTTTACTCAAAGGCATACTCTCTCAAGTGACATGTGCGTGGGCAGCCATTTTTCTGGATGAACACCCCTACATATGAGCTACCCCCATGGCTCGTATTATGAAATGATTATGTTTCTATATAGTGTACCACTCGTGATTATGTGATTGATAATATAATATATGTGATGGAAACAATAATATTATTGTTGACTACATAGGTATTATAATATATTGCAAGTTGTTGTTTCTATAAATTAAATGTAATCACTTCCACACATGTGGTGCGTACAGGAGTTGTGGGAACTAAAGCAAAAGGTGTGTTCACATGTACTTGGTCTAACTAGTACCATAAGGTGCATGTATGTATATGTACGCTATCTTCAACTGAACAGATTTTCTTGTACATCAATGCTAAGCCTTAAAATTCGCCATATTATTGTAGGATGCAATTTGGCTGTTGTTGCATTGATTGTAGTACTTCGGGTTTGAGCTGGTCAAAGAATTCCTTGTAATCTGCTTTCATGTACTTATCAAAGTCTACTTTGCTCATCTGTGCCACCAGGTCTGCTTCTTTGTGCAGTTCCTGTAACACTTCTATCCGTTCTGCAAATCCTGGTTTCTTCTGTTCCCTTTCAGCCTGAATGAGGGTGTCGATGTACTTTGTATCACTTACAGTGTCTGGATTGAAGGCTATGTTGTTGAGTCTCTGCAAGCACTCTTTAGTCTGATGTATCAGCTGTAGAACGGCGTGGTGTGTCTTCTTGAGGTCTTCTTCCAGTGATTTCATAAGAGCTAGTGTTTGTGACCTCCCTGTCGTTGCAATGTTGTATCTTGCCCGAAGGTCTTCAACTGTCCTAGTTTCCACTGTTTCGTACCATTCATAATGATAGGGTGTGTTGCGATGTTCATCCCACTTACATTTTTTCGGGCAGTATTTGCAATAGCCATTTTGCATGGACGAGCATTTGTACTTTTCTTTGTTATCAGGAACATGGCATCTCTCGTGGCAAGTGTAACTGCATTGAATGCAGTTGGTAGTGTGTATTCCTCTTCCACGAAGATCAATCACTCGTTGTTTTTGAACCTTCACTTGGTATGTGAAATCCCTGGACAATTGTATTTCTCTCTGATAGTCCTTTAGCGTCTTCTCTTCTTGCTGAAATTCTTGTATCCTGATTACCCCATTTTGAATCTGATTGCGTAGGTCTTGTGCCACAGTTTGTAACTCTCTCCGCTTTGAAAGAACCTCGTCGTTTCTGAAGACATGTGTTCTTTGTACTTTGCCGAGATGGTCAAAGAATTCCTCAAAGCTTTCCATGCCCATTCTCCAAAATGTTTCTTCAAGGCTTCCTCCGGCCTGATTTCTTGTATTGTCAACAAAGAGTGCTGAGTTGTTGAACTTAAAATGTGCCTTGCAGTCGAAACCAGCCCTTTTGACAGCATCTAGAGCAGGTGGTTTGTGGGCATCAGCGAAGGTTGTCATCAGGAAAAAGTTGTCCATCACACTTTCACCAAAGATTCCACGAATGCCATTTATTATGAACTCCTGAGTGGGTGTCAGCCTCCCTTGTGAGGACTGAGTCACAAATCCTATAGCATCGAGGCGGCCAATTCCATCTGGGTTGAGGAAGAAATTACGCAAATGCGAGAAGCTTGCTTTGTCAGCCTCCAGAAGACCGCTATCCTCGAATCCTGGGGTATAGATGATTGTCACCCCGTAGGGAACTCGTAGGTACTCTGTATCAAGGAGGTGATATGTTGTGATTTGGTTGGGCTTCTGTTGTCCAATGCTGTCATTATCATCTATGACTTCGAATCGAAACTTGTCCTTCCATTCAACTTGAAGTAGGTAATTGACCATCCCATTGATGAGCGTGGCCTTCCCTGTTCCCGTAGCACCCACCAGCATGATCACTCTTCGGTTGTCAGGCATTTGGGAGATGTCAGGCTTTTCAGTTTTACATGTGATAAATATATCATCTTTTTTGGCATCTGCGATCAATGGTAGTACGTAAACCTCAAGATTTCTTGTTACAGATCTAACTTTTGTAGAGCAAGGCAAAAGTTTGTTGTATTTGAAACTTGTGTGTCGTACAGGCCATTGCCTTGCAGCAGAGAATGTGGAGTATGGGTTGGGTGGAAAGCTCGGGTTTCTCAAAGAGCTTTGCAATGGGGAAGACTGAAATGGCCCCTCCTCCACATGCTGTTCTTGAACCTATGTACGTATATGTGTGGGTGAGAGAGAGTGCCGTTATACTGATCACACAGTACATTTTGCAATGCAGGACCAGTGAGCTATTATCCCCTAGCTACTAAGCAAAAGGTTGTTTAGTTGTGCATTAATTCGATCTAACTTTGAAAAGTACTGTCACGATGCATGGCAGATACTCAAATAGGAACAGAACACATCTATGTATCAAGACGTGATTCGATCCACTAAATTGTCCTCAACTACTAAAAAGCTCCAGCTAAACAGTAAACTATAGTGGTAAAGATAATATCTAATTTAACCATGATAGTCGATATCAATGATCAACTTATAACCAGTACTTGGCTCTAGTCTGCGTGAGCATTCAATGAAGATATTTATTTTTAATATACCATCTAGTGGTTTTGGATTCTGCTTGATATGGGAGATTTCCAAGGAGAATGAGATTCTGCTACTACCCTGTGCTACTGATGAAGGGTTGATTTCCCAGAAAAGGACTTATAGCACATTGGCTAAAACTGCAAAGTTTCATCAGTTTATCATGGTTAGTACAATTTTACCATCCCCTAGCTACAGATGTACTAGGCAGATCCATGTCTTATACTTTCACACTGCACAATTACTGTAACATTGTATTGAAGTATAATTTATATTATGTGCATTCTGGGTATCAGCCTTGTACTGGTGCAATATTGTTGGACACTGACCTGTGGCAGTTTAGGTTTGTACTATGCTTGAATTTTTAGAAGTTTCTTCACTTGACCCAGTTTTATATTTGTCTTCATAAAGTTCTCCTCGGTGAGATCAAGGAACTCTTCTCCTCCAATCTCCTCTTCTTCAAGGACTTCAATTGCAGCATCACTGATCCCACTGTTCTTGAGGAAATCACTAAGTTGTTGGATATCAAGGGTATCAAGGCGTTCAATCAGATCCATATGTACCAGTTCGGCCGCTAAATTCGATCAAATGCTTATGAATCCGCAATTCGCAATCTTTTATAGTGCAAGGCTATATATCCCTTGTGTTGTGTGCATGTACATACTATTTGTACATACGATTGCGTATTAGACGCATATTCTTGGAAATTAAATTACAATCCATCGGCATGAAAACCTTGTAATAGTGTACATGATGTGTATTTACATACAAGTGCTCCTCTCTACACATGTGTGTATGATCATGTATAACTGTGTTTGTATGTGTCACATTTGTGTGACTTGACACAATGTCATACAGTATGCATAATACGCACTTCTTGGAATAGTGCACTACTTAGAATTGGGTGCTTGCACTCTCAACTGTGACTGATGTGTGTTCCTCTGGGAATGAGTATAGAAGAATTGTGCTTGTATGTGACTTCTGAGAATTCCCTTACACCTACACCAGACTGACCTACATCTAGTAGTTGCAACATACACTACACCTATATACTGTTGGAATGCATGCACTCTGTGAGTGAGTCATTTAGGATGAAGAAGTTCTTTGTGGTTAGGTACATGTATCAGACAATGAGAAATCGCTCACACTAGCCACGATTCAAAATACTACAGTAGAACTTGCTTAGTAAGTACTCCTCACTCTGTCCCTGTGTATGGTTATGTACATAAACCAACCCTGATCATACGTAAGTATCTCTGATATACAATGAATACTGATTTTGTGTCCCCTTTGAAGTATATACATGCAGTAGGTGGAGTGGTGAGGAAGTGCAGTAGGTGGAGTGGTGAGGATGGAGGTGTAGTAGGTGGAGGGGTGAGGATGAAGGTGTAGTAGGTGGAGTAATGAGGATGGAGGTGTAGTAGATGGAGGGGTGAGGGCTACAGGCTTTTCAATCACTGTATTTGTTGTCATGGTAGCCATCGTGAGTTACGTGATTCATACACAATAAGGTCTTAAAACATATGCGAATGCCTGTACCAAGTGCTATGGAAAATCCACGTCCACTGTCTGTGAAGGTTGCACTCTTTGGGCATGCAATAGTCAACTCCTGTTATAGTTGGGCCTGGAAATCCATAGCAAGGGACAGCAACAAAAATGTGTGCTAAGGTAATATTGGCGTGTAAAGATATTCGGGGGTCCCTCCCCCTCAGACCATCTGGATCCCCTCAGGTTGACCTTGCAAAATATAGACATGCAAAGGTATTCATGAGTCCCACCCCTCAGGCCACCTCTGAGTTCCTGGAACAGGTGCAATTATGTGATACTCATGTTTGGACCTTATTTGGTTAAATTGTCTAAAATTACATTCATAGAGTAGAAATGTATTCATGGATTGGGTTCAAGTGTGCAGTTTGCCTGTCTCCTTTTGAAGGATATTCACAGTTCTGGTATTTTGTTTGTTCTCATCACATAGCCCCAACTCAGCCAATCCTGAGTAATTCAAGGTTGAGGGCGCAGCACAACACAAAGATGTTTTATTTCGGCAACAATTTTTGTGAGTATTGTGTGCATGT
>CAUJGJ010000125.1:507500-522500 GCA_963170055.1 Halisarca cf. caerulea
AAAAAAAATTGTACATATGTATTATGCTGTATGTGGTGTGGTCAATTCAGCTCTCTTCTCATGTAAGCTTTTAAAGATGACTAACTGATTAACATTTACTCATGGTATTCAGCCACATTATACATGAGGTGCAAGTTACTCAGTTGAGCAATGGAAAAAACACGAGCAAATTGACCTGTGAGTACACTCTATACTGCAGTGTTTCCCCCAGTATATCTGGAACAGGTGCAGCACCTGTTGTTTTTCTAGCAGCAAATTTTAAAAAGAGCTGAATAATCATTGTGATGCTGAAATCTCTTTTGCCAGTAGTGTAGTACTGCAGAATAACAATACTCTATATACCCTAACATGTTTTCCTTCATAAAGAACATGAGTAGACAGTAAAACAGATGACAATGAATCATCTGGACCACCCTGGCGCCCTGTTGCGATTTCTTTCTGTGGGAACACTGATACTGAATATTACAACACAGCACGTATTGTAAACAAGCTAATGTGGTACAATACGTAAAACACAACTGTTATTCTAAAACAAACATTCACTGCTTTTGTCAATTGAGGATGCATTGTGTTCCTTTCAGTTTGTCTAAGAGCCTTTTGCAGTGTTGCAGCTCTATGGCTGAAGCTCTCCTTCTTTTTCTCCTGCTCAATCAGCATTCTGACATAGTCAACTTCACTGATGGGGTTGGGCTTCTTGTCTATCTCCTCCAGTCGGTAAACACATCTGTGTGTTTCGTGGATGACTCCTCGCACCTCGTCATCCAGCCTGTCTGCTTCTTTCTGGAGAAATTGTATGATACTTTCATATTTATCTTCTTCTGCCTTTGCAGTGTAGGGTTGTGTCTGTTGGTGTTCCAAGGATGTGTATGTTTGCATTTGCATCACTAGCGGCGACTCTATCCTGTAATTTTGCCATTCATGCTCATGATAGCTGCATTTATGTTTGCAGCACGTACAGTTTCCATACCCATCCATGACTCCACAATCGTTTAGAGATGACGTTATGCAATTTGGGTCACATGTAGTTTTACACTTTTTACAGTTTGTGGCTTTCTGTTCTGGAGCAAGGGGAATGTTCACGGCACAATCCCCTGGAAATTTCCGCTTTTTTCCCAGTATTTTTCCTGTTAAGTGCGCTTTGTTTTCCTTGACATGTCTAAGTACCTTCTGCATCTTCTCAACTTTGTCCAATGATTCTTCTATGCGATTTGGAAGGGTTTTCAGCACAGCTACTAATCTTCTTCTCTCATCCTGTTGTTCCTTTGTGAGGCTAGTTCCGGGAGAGAGTGGAGGTGTATGATCCCTGCATTGATCTTGCAGTCTCAGCAACTTCTTCACTTGTCCCATCTTTATTCTGAGTCTCATCTTCTCCAAGTCTTTCTGAGTGAGGTCAATGAAGTCAGCTCCTGATATGTCTTCCTCTTCAAGCACCTTAACAACTCCATCGCTGATCCCACTTGTGTGTAGCATTTGGCAGAGCTCTTGTGTGTTAAGGTTTTCTACTGCTTGAGACGTGGTGAGTTGCGCAATATAGTCATCCAGACTGGGTGTATCAGGTTGCTTGCTGGTGCCGGCCATGGTTGATGTTAGATTTGATGGAGGTGCTGTTGCCTTTTACGCTTTAGATGTTCCTACCTCTGTCTCTTGTGAATACCCAAATGAGTTTTCTTGTGGTGATTTCAAAATTGCAATCAGTGACTCTCCTTGCTCTTGATTGTACGTTCAGAGTTTCCACTGATTGTCACCCATTTGCTGTGGTCACCCAAACTCTATATATACACTGCTTGAGTGAGGAAGTACTTACCTTAAGTAGAAGCTAGTGTTCCTATAGGTGAATACCCTCTGTGGTTAGTTGTTCTGTTGACAGTGTGACACTTTGTTGAACTATCTCCCATGCACTATTCATACACACAATTCTTTGTAAGCAGCATTATTACAGTACTTAATACAGTAACACTAGTAATATTGCCTCATGTTAACTGTACTCTAATGAAACTGTTATAATATGTACCTACAGTATACAGTATATATGTATGTATTCACCATAGTATGTTCTGTATTTTCCTTACTAAGCATGTTCTACTGTGTGTATACTGATACCTCTCTACTCCGGCCACCTTCATATCATGCAAGAGAATTTGGCGGAAAGAGAAAAAAGTGGTAGGAGCTAGGAGAGAGAATTCTGCGGGAAGAGAGAGAGGTGGCCAGAATAAACAGGTCCATTGATTCTAGTATATATATATATATATATACTAGAATCAATGGACCTGTTTATTCTGTACATATATATATATATATATATATATATATATATATACTGTATATATATTTTTTTATTTTTTTTTTATTTTTTTTTTTATTTTTATTTTTATTATTTAATCAAAGTAAACAGAGTACAAGGATGCACACATATATATAGAAAAAAAATTAACACAGTACAACAACCTAAAATTGAACAAAAAAAGAATTCACAAAGTACAACAACCTAAAATTGAAGTGGTATTATAGTTCTGTATGCACACACTGATTCGTTGGCACAGTTTCAAATATGTTAGTGGGTCATTTGTTAATGTACGCGTACGATTAGTTAGATCATGGAAAAAATCAAGGGCATCCTGTCCAAAAACTCCAGTAGACTCAAAAGCGATGGGCTGGAATATGTGACATATTGATAATTCGGCATACAGATCTCGCTTCTTGGTCGCCGCATGATTGGCCAGCAGCCCAAGCCGGGATGATGACATCTGAATGTTGGATGGGGCGAAGGAGTCCCAACATGTCACATCCCAAACAAGGGCACGGCCTTTAGCCCAGGGTATGATGGTGAGGCCATCAGGTCTTTTACCATCGGACCGACATAGACCACGTGGTTCCAATGTGGATGGCACATTGGCAGCAGAAAGGGCTCGATGAACTATGTCGTTCAGTGCTGTGTGTCGGGGCAATCTGTATATAATATATATCTGTATATATCTGTATATATCTGTGTGTGTGGGTGTGTGGGTGTGTGTGCATGCGTGCATGCATACATGCATGCGTGTGTGCATGTGTGTGCATGCGTGCATGCATACATGCATGCGTGTGTGCGTGTGTGTGCATGCATGCATGTGTGTACATGTGTGAGTAAGTGAACATACGTACATCCATGTACGCACGAGTGTGTGTTTGCATGCCTGGTTATGTACATGGATAATTAAATGTGTGAAAGAACATACGCATGTACGTATACTATATATATATATATATATATATATATATATATATATATATATATATATATATATATATATATATATATATATATATATATATATATATATATATATACATATATATATACATATATATATATATATATATATATATATATATATATATATATATATATATATATATATATATATATATACAGAATAAACAGGTCCATTGATTCTAGTGTATATACAGTAAGTAATCCTTAAGACCAAACAACCTGTTTAGACGGGTAGCCATTTACAGGGGGTCAGATTAGAAGGTTTCACTGTACATAGCTGAGTCAGGTTCATGGCATGTTCGTGTGCTATGTACGTATGTTGTAAGAGATAATCTGATGGATAGGTGTAGTACATTTGTATGTACACATGTGTTTGTGTTTGTGTGTGTGTGTGTGTGTGTGTGTGTGTGTGTGTGTGTGGGTGTGGGTGTGTGTGTGTGTGTGGGTGGGTGTGCATGTGTGTGTGGGTGTGTTTGTGTGTGGGTGTGAGGGTGTGGGTGTGTGTGGGTGTGTGGGTGTGTGGGTGTGGGTGCATGCGTGCATGCATACATGCATGCGTGTGTGCGTGTGTGTGCATGCATGCATGTGTGTACATGTGTGAGTAAGTGAACATACGTACATCCATGTACGCACAAGTGTGTGTTTGCATGCCTGGTTATGTACATGGATAATTAAATGTGTGAAAGAACATACGCATGTACGTATACTATGCATGTGAAAATGTTGATCATATTACGTATGTACAGTAATTGCTCTCAGCAAGCAATTCACCTATGTATGCCATCAGTAGTAGACCTCCTCTGTCAACAGGTGCTCCTGTGTAGATCCCAGTGAAGTCCCACATTGAGAAGGTTTACATGGTGACATTCTCCTCTGATACTTGAGATATTTACACCTTTCAGCAGACCACACATTGTTGTCCTAACTACACTGGACTATGTAGATGTGCTGCATGGGAATTTTGGGGAAGAAATCAGTTAGGTGGGGTGGAGCTCAGGAAACTGTTTGTATTGTAGTGTAGAGGATGTTTTCACTCTAAACTCATATTCTTTGCTTCTACCATTTGGTCAGGAATGTAGTTCTTTGTAAACTGAGAGTTGTGGAGTAGTTTGCCACCAGCAGGTCCCCATTAGCTGTAGTGACAGGAAGTACAATGTGATCAGTCAGTACATGCATGTACCTGTACACCGGTGAGTATACGTGTGTGGGAGTGTATGTACATTTAATGTATGATACACATACCTGCGTACATGGACTGTTAATTTCTGGTCCCTCCGAATGTACGTGGTACACATTGTAGACGGTATGCACAAAATCAGCTGCTGTGTCCTGCATGGTACACATTGCAGACGGTATGCACAAAGTCAGCTGCTGTGTCCTGCATGGTACACATTGCAGACGGTATGCACAAAGTCAGCTGCTGTGTCCTTCATGGTACACATTGCAGACGGTATGCATGAAGTCAGCTGCTGTGTCATTTGTAGAGAGGTTGTCATGTTGTGAAGGTTCAAAATGTATATTGAACTATTGGGAGGAATTTTCTAAATGCACATATATTTCCATCATGTAATTAATGCCATTGTGTTCCATGGTGATACTCATCAGTCCATATATGACTATGCGTTTACTATGCATCACAATTATTTACAGTAAACCCCTCTGTTCCAGACACCTTGGGACCAGAAAGGACTGTCCTGATTATTGTGTTGTCCTCTTTTCAGGGGTTAAAGTTGTTCCATATCAAATATAATGTATACAAATAGAGTATCTGGTTCCAGTGGCATTTGTCTATAACAGAGGGGTGTCCCCAAATCAGGGTTTGGATTAAAGGGGTCTGCTGTAATCTAAAGAAAAGGTGAGAATAATTATAATAAGCTGAAATTGTGACCCTTCTCGCTATGTAAAGTTCAGAGTGTATTGAAACTATTGGGAGGAAAAATGTGAAAATGCAGTACAACCTGTCTACAATGACCACTCAAGGGACCAAGTGGTCTTTGTAGACAGGTGGTCCTTATATAGAGATGTATTAGTATAATTTAGGGATGTGAATTTAATTGTTCATTATGTACATAGGATTAGCTACAAGAAGCTCTTTGTCTTCCTTTGTGTGCTTACACATGAAATTTGGGTACACCTAACTAAATACTATGCTGACACTTAAATTGGAAAGAGATAATAAACGGATATGTGCAACAATTATCTCAATAATCACAATATTGTGATAATCGTGATGCCAAATCGCTGACAGTACGATTATCGTTGGGAAAAATGTCACGAGTATCACGATTATTCCCCAACCCTATATTGTACAAATGCATATATGCATGTGAGTACATGTGCAGAATAGGAAAATATATTGCCAAGGAGTGTTTTTTTTTATCCAGAGTACATACATATGTACATACAAACATACACGCACACACACACGCATGCACACACGCACGCAAACCACACACACACACACACACACACACACACACACACACACACACACACACACACACACACACACACACACACACAGCAGGAGTTTGGGAGACTGTGACCACCATTTAAGTGCATTGATATTATCTCCTATCTATTATAGTGGCCGTAGAATGGTCTCTCTCTCCCTCCCTCCCTCCTGTGTATGTTTCCGTATATATTCACTTCATCTGTGCAGCCATGTACGCACAGACACTATTATATGTTGTACATGTTATGTGTATGCATGCAGATATCTGCATACACAGTACATGCATTTGTGGTGGTCTTGTGAATGTTGGTATGTACATGTTTTGTAAAGTGACATTTGGTTGTATGTTATGTACAGAAAAGGCATAAGTACATGTGACTCGTCTGAGGTGGTACTTCACCTGTGTGTGGTTGGAGATATTTTAGTGATCGGACAACTCTATAATTATTGCTCAGCTTTGATTTCATGCACACAATATTGTTAATTCGGCAAAAAGAAACTGTAGGAGAATGTGACAAGTTACATACATAGAAAAAAGAAGCTGCTTCTCATACACTAATGTGATCATAATTCTGGCATTGTGATGGATCCTTGCATACGTGTACACACTATTGGAACTAAACATTACTACACTGTACATACGTACGTACATGCTATATGAGGATATGCAAACACACACATGTACACATATGTACTGTATGTGTACATATTCAAATTCATTGCACAATTTACCCAAGTTGAAGTTATTTATTATGGGCTGGTGTTGGCACTTCAGCTTGCTTCTCTTGCTAAAGTCAAAAGTTTCATTTGAGAATCGCGAGTTTTCATTTGAGCTTGTCTAAGAGCCTTTTGCAATGTTGCAGCTCTATGGCTGAAGCTCTCCTTCTTTTTCTCCTGCTCAATCAGCATCCGGACATAGTCAACTTCACTGATGGGATTGGGCTTCTCGTCTATCTCCTCCAGTCGGTGAACACATCTGTGTGTTTCATGGATGACTCCTTGCACCTCGTCATCCAGCCTGTCTGCTTCTTTCTGGAAGAATCGCATAATGCTTTCAAGTTTGTTCTGTTCGGTATTTGTAGTGTAGGGTTGTGTCTGCAGGTGCTCCACAAATGTGTATGCTGGCATTTGCATTGCTAGTGGTGGCTCTATCCTGTAACCAACCCTTTCATGCCTTTCATAGCTGCAGTTAAGGTTACACCTTCTGCATTTGTGGCTAGAATCCATTGCACTACAATACAGTGGACCACACACAGCGCCACAGTCATTGTGACAAGTCTTTTTACAGTCTTTGCAGTTTGTGGCTTTCTGTCCATTATGAAGGTCGATGTGTATGAGACATTCTTCTCCTGGTATTCCTGTTAAGTCTGCTTCATTTTCCTCAACATGTCTAAGTACCTTCTGCATCTTCTCGACTTTGTCCAGTGATCCTTCTATGCGATTTGGAAGGGTTTTAAGCACAGCTACTAATCTACTTCTCTCATCATGGTTTTCCTTTGTGAGGCTAGTCCCAGGAGAGAGTGGAGGCATATGATCTCTGCATTGATTTTGCAGTCTCAGCAACTTCTTCACTTGTCCCATCTTTATTCTGAGTCTCATCTTCTCCAAGTCTTCCTGAGTGAGGTCAAGGAAGTCGGCTCCTGATATGTCTTCCTCTTCAAGCACCTTAAAAACTCCATCACTGATCCCACATGTGTGTAGCATTTGGCAGAGCTCATGTGTGCTGAGGTTTTCCACCGATTGAGACATGGTGATTTGCGCAATATAGTCATCCAGACTGGGTGTATCAGGTTGCTTGCTGATGTCGGCCATGGTTGATGTTAGGTTTGGTGGAGGAGCTGTTGCCTTTGCACTTTAGATGTTCCTACCTCTGTCTCTTGTGAATATACAAATGAGATTTCTTGTGGTGATTTCGCAATGGTAGTCAGCAATATTTATTCTCCTTGCTCTCGATTGTGAATCAGAGTTCCCGCTGATTGTCGCCCATTTGCGGTGGTCACCCAAACTCTGTGCACTACCCGAGTGAGGAAGTGGAAGTGCCTTAAGTAGAAGTGTTAAGGTTAAAACCCTCTGTGGTTACTTGTCCTAATGACGGTGTGAAATTTTGTTGAACTATCTCCCACTGTTCAAACACCCAATGTTTTCAATTCACACTTTATATAAGTAGCATGTTTATACATGTTAGCTGTACTCTAATGTACTGTTAACATAGAGTTAATACTGTTATAACGTGTACTACAGTATATACAGTACATACGTATATACATATATATATACTGTATATGTATATACTATACATATATACATATACTGTACATCCACAATATGTTCTAGTCCGTCATTTAACTGCTGTGAACCTTCAAATTTCACCAGCACTGCCACGTCTCCAGCTTATGTGGGGGACCTGTGTCCACTTACAGTAGGAGTTTTTCAAAGCATTATCTATGTGACTTTGTAGGAAGCACATGTTGCCAGGATCATACGTATTCTGTTGATATAGTTGTGCTGGCTCATGGATAAATGCTACCAGTAGTTTTTCAACTTTGTGCGCACTTCCTGTAAAGTTGATTTTATGAAGATGTGTACATTTGTCCTCAAACTTGTACTGCATGGGTGGATACAGTTACACCTCGCTTGTCCAACACTGGTTTATCTGTGTACAGTAGAACCCCTCTAATCCAGCCCCCTGACTTGTGGCCGCCCCTCTAATCCAGCCTCCTGAATTGTGGACGCCCCTCTAATCCAGCCCCCTGAATTGTGGACGCCCCTCTTATCCAGCCCCCTGAATTGTGGACGCCCCTTTAATCCAGCCCCCCCCCCCGAATTGTGGACGCCCCTCTAATCCAGCCCCCTGAATTGTGGACGCCCCTCAAATCCAGCCCCCCGAATTGTGGACGCCCCTCTAATCCAGCCCCCCCCCCCCCCCCCAATTGTGGACGCCCCTCTAATCCAGCCACCCGAATTGTGGACGCCCCTCTAATCCAGCCACCCGAATTGTGGACGCCCCTCTAATCCAGCCCCCTGAATTGTGGACGCCCCTCTAATCCAGCCCTCTGAATTGTGGACGCCCCTCTAATATGGGCACATGGCACTGAACCAAATGATACTCTATGCTTTGCCACAGTACATCTTCAACCCCTGAAATGAAGACACCTCGATAATCAGGACAGCTAGTCCTTTTTGTTCCCAAGGTGTCTGGAATAGAGGGGTCCACTGTGCTTCATTTATCCGACCCTTTATTGTAAATCTCCATCCCTCTATGCCCTGTAATGTCTACCCTGACTTATCTAACACCTGGTTTATCCAACACCTGGTTTATCTGACACATTTTATGAGGAACAATCATGGTAGGATAAACAAGGGCTCACTATACAGTAAAGCTTGTCTTAAAGTCCATCGGTATGGAAGGACCACCTAGCTGTCTATGGTGACCACTGTATTCTGTGGCAGGAACCACTGTATCAATACTATTGCACCTCTACGCAAGGACCACCTGTCTATAGAGGCCACTGCAGGCTGGACCTACCACTATTGCTATGCTATTGCACCTGTCTATAGAGGCCACTGCAGGCTGGACCTACCACTATTGCAATGCTATTGCACCTCTACGCAAGGACCACCTGTCTATAGAGGCCACTGCAGGCTGGACCTACCACTATTGCAATGCTATTGCACCTCTACGCAAGACCACCTGTCTATAGAGGCCCTGATTAACTGCCCCCCTCCCCCTTGAGTGGTTGTTACACCTACACAGGTGTCACTGTGCATGTGATTTGTGCTTGCATTTATGTACATATAATATGTAGTTAGTTAGCCTTAGGCATGCACATACGTATGCTGGTATGCTGTGGGTAATGCACGTGCACATACGTACAGTGAGACCTTACTTATCCGCACCTCAGATATCCAGTTCCCTCACCTTCTGCAGTAGTTTTCATTGAACAAATTTGTAACAATCCTACTGTACACTATACTACTGCTCCCTCAATTATTCAGTTCCCTCGCATTATCTGCAATTTAATCCAGAACGGGTGTGTGCGGATAAGTGAAGTCTGACTATATGTTAATTGAAAACCCTCTACTCTGGCCACCCCGGCCACCACGAGACAAGTAAATTTGACCAGAAGGGTAGGAGGTGGCCGCAATAGACAGGTGTATTGATTCCAATATGTTTACATGATCCTTTATACTAAACAGAATGATACCATGTAGACAGGCGGCCATCTTACAGAGGCTCATATTGGAATAATTTCACTGCACATGGCTGAGTCAGGTTCATTGCATGTACATAATCTGCTATGTCTGTAACAAAGTGCTGTCATTGTGTGTTGAGTGTACAGTATATACATTATACTAATTAACACTTGAACCACGTGTAGTATCTATATGTATGCTTTGTGTATTTTATATTGTTACATAGGCTAGGTATTTGTTGTGTAACTACTGTAGTAGTAAAGACCCCGTGTTTTAGTTAGGTGTTGTCTGTGTGGAGTTCTTGGTGCCGGAGCCCAGCTTGGGCTGGTGCTCCGCGCCGTGCTGCCTAATTATGAATGGATTCAAAGTCTGACTGTCGTAGAGCGAACGACCTAGGTGCTAGCCACGTTACATATCTGTATTTGTATAGAGATGATATGATGTATACGTACGTACATAGGTATAGAATGTACATTAGTGTACACATGTATGTGTCTTTGTGTGCATGTGTGTGTGTGTGTGTGCATGTGTGTGTGTGTGTGTGTGTGTGTGTGTGTGTGTGTGTGTGTGTGTGTGTGTGTGGATGTGTGTGTGTGTGGATGTGTGTGTGTGTGTGTGTGTGTGTTAGTATTTTTCATGGTTGCTTGTTGACATTCACTCCTTTTTTTTTCCTTTACTCGTCTTTTTCTAGTTGCTCATCTGCTTGTTTTTGTCTTTGCCTAATAAAGCACACATACCCAATAGTATCTAGGTTACAGGTGTTTTAACTATACTGTGCTTGTTCATCTTCAGAACATCTTTGGCAGCGTTATTTCACTTGCATGTCACCTTTCATTATATATAGTCTACCTTTTCTGTTCACTTTTATACTATGCGCATGCTTTAATCCAGTCTTCCGTACTGGTTATCTTATAACGATGATCGGTGACATTGAAAAAAAGTGTGTGTGTGTGTGTGTGTGTGTGGGTTTGTGGGTGTGTGGGTGTGTGTGTGCGTGTGTGTGTATGTGACCATACATCCATGTATGCATGAGTGTATGGTTGCATGCCTGGTTACATGGATGGATGTGTGTGAGAGCATACGTATGTACATACATGTACTTGTGCATGAGTAGGCATGCATATGAACGTCTGGGAAATGTACATACAGTAATTGCTCATAGCAACCAACAGTAGACCTCCTCTGTCAACAGGTGCTCCTGTGTAGATCCCAGTGAAGTCCCACATTGAGAAGGTTTACATAGTGACATTCTCCTCCGATGCTGCAGATATTTGCATCCTTGAGCATCCCACACATTGTTGTCCTAACTACTGTTCACTGGTGCGCTACATGGGGATTTTGGGGGAGAAATCAGTTGGGTGCATGGTGCAGAGTTCATGAAACTGTTTGTGTTGTGCATGTATAGGGGGCGTTTTGTACTCTCAACTACAAAATATACTTCATTGTGTACTTGGTTAGGAATGCAGTTCTTTATCAACTGAGAGTTGCGGGAGTAGTTTGCCACCAGCAGATCCCCCTCAGCTGTGGTGATAGGAAATATGTATGCTGTGATCAGTGTACTGTACACAGGTGAGCATACAGTACGTACGTATGTATGTACATGGTGTATACACATGGGGGGTGGGTATACATGTGTGGGTATCTGTGTACATTTAATGTGTGATATATATATACAGTGAAATCTCTGTAACCAGACACCTCTCTAATCCAGCAATTTTGTGAGATACAATTTATAATATGCTAATAGTCACTCCGTAATCCGACAACCTTCTACGTAATTTGACACTGTTTTCAGTTCCCATTGAGTGTCAGATTAGAGCGGTTTCACTGTACTTATTTTATGTGGACTGTTAATTTATTACTGGTCCCTCCAACTGTACCTGGTATACATTGCAGACTGCAGTATACATGAAGTCAGCTGCTGTGTCCTTTGTAGAGAGGTTGTCATGTGTTGAAGGTTCAAAATACGTATATTAAAACTATTGGGTGGAATTTTCAAAGTGTGTGTATATTTTCATGTGATGGGAATGCAATTGTACACTGTGTGTGTGTGTGTGTGTGTTTGTGTGTGTGTGTACAGTGGTGTGTGTTGTGTGTGCAGTATGTGCATGCATGCATGTGGTTGCTTGCACCTATTATTCATCTCTGTATACATACGTACATACATGTATCCTGGTTGAGGGCGTTTTCAATTAAAATCAAAGGCGCCAACTTCTCAACATGGGACTTTGATCACTGTGATGAACACAAAGCACTTGTTGACAGTACGTTGCTCAGACGTTGAAACAAATATTACGTACATGCATACGTATGTACAGTACTTAAATTTGACACCCTTCACATGTAAACTAGTCTTAAGCAGTAAGTACATTTCCCATGTACCAACCCAAGGAGGGATTTATCTATCATGTATCCTGACAACAACCTTTTCACGCTCTAATTACGCAACATATTCTTAAAATTGCATAACAACGACGGTTTGCACCACGATTGTAGAGCCTTTCTACTTCGGTTGGATAGCTGCTATCCTTTCGTATAGAATTGAGGAACACTTGTGCGATCAGAAGGATGGCCAGTTGACTTACAGAGGATTCACTGTACTTGACTCCTCGTCAGCTGCCAATGTAAACTCATACTATTATTATTCAGTGTGTGAATGGATCACCATAGGATGTAGGGTAGGTAGCATACTGTTCCAATTTGCAGTTGTGTTTGTGCTTTCTTGGGCAGATCCAATCAAGTAACACTGTGTGTGTGTGTGTGTGTGTGTGTGTGTGTGTGTGTGTGTGTGTGTGTGTGTGTGTGTGTGCGTGTGTGTGTATGCATGGGATATTATACATGTGTTCAAATTTGCAATGCACGTGTGCATGTATTGCATGTGTGTACTATGTACATGTGTTTATGCTATGGTGTCTACATGTTTATCCATTTTCAAGCGTGTGAATACTAATATGACACATTCCTGTGTAGACAGTTTGTATCCTAGGAATATTATCTCTATTGCATACACACGCACGCATGCACACACACACACACACTCACACACACACACACACACACACACACACACACACACACACACACACACACACCACGTATTTTGTAATTTTAATGTGGTGCTCTGCTTTGAGGAATATACTTGCTAAAAGAGTACAGTAACGATGAAAAAAGGTGTGATATACTTGATTTTGTGACAGTTAGAAATTAATCGAGATGATGAACTCCGATTATGAAGGCAGATGTACTTACGTATATGTCACACTTAATAGCTACTGTTCAGCAATTTGTTTAAATTACTATAGAAAAATTGTTTTGGCATGTGTTAGTATTGCGATGCATGCTTATGTTAATTTTTTTCTGTCCTGGCTACATGTTTTTCACATCAGCTCTTATTTTAGCCTGCTTGAGAGCTTTTTCAAGTGCCCGTATTCGATCGGTGTAACCTCTTCTCTTCTGGTTCTTCTCCTGTTCAATGAGCATTTCAATGTACTCAATTTCACTGATAGGGTTCGGCTTCAAAGCAATCTGTTCCAGTCGGTGCACACATCTCTGTGCTTCTTGTATGCAATGCTGTACCTCTTGATCCAGCATGTCAGCATCTCTCTGAAGGCCTTGCATTATGCTATCATATTTGCTCTTTCCTTCCTCTGCCTTGTGGTACTTTCTCTTCAGCTCCTCGGATGTTTGCTTCTGAGTCTCTTTGACCCACTCAATCCTGTATGGGTTGTTGACGTGGTCACTCCAAATGCACTTGTTCTTACAAACTCTACAGTACCCATTGGGTTCCATGGCAAAGCAGCCCTTTTTGTTCTTATCGTCAGGAATCATGCAAGGATAGTGGCACGTGAAGTTGCAGTTCAGGCAGTTGGTTACTTATGTACCTCGATCAATGGCCACCCTTGTGATTTTATCAACTGTTACACTAACTTCAAATTCTTTGTTTCTTTCTAAATCTGCTTTGTGATCATCAACATATCTCTGCATCTTTCGCTTCTCTTCTGCCTTGTCCATTGAATCTCCGATGCGTTTTTGAAGGTTTTTCACAACAACTTCTAGATGTGCTCTCTCATCCAGCACTTCTTTGGTCAAAGCAATGCTGATGGAGGACATTGCACCCAGGTGTGAGAGAAAGGTCTTCACTTGTTCCATTGCCTTCTTCCAGAATGCATGATTCAACCCCATTCCATCGTCTGCTGCAAACACTGACTCACTGTTGAATACAAAGTGTTGTTTGTAAGTAATCTTGGCCTCTTGAATGGCATCTAAAACACGTGGCTTTTGACCATCAAAGAATGTGGTCATCACAAAGATGCTTCTTCCCACGTCATTCCCAAAAATGGATAAGATGGAGTCAAAAATATACCTTTGAGTTGGAGTGAGACGAGCATCAGAAGACTTTGCTGTGAATCCTATTCCATTGAGATGGGTTATCCCACACATTCCCTTAAGAGAGAAGAGGTTGTGTATCTGCGTCACAAGGAATTTGTCCCTCTCAATTCCACCGGTGTCCCCAAATCCCGGTGTGTCAATAATGGTGAGGGTGAAGGGAACAGGAGAGCCCCTCTGGGCTGGAATAGTGTATGCCGTTATCCAGTCAGTAACGCTCTTTGTTTGGTCTTTAGCGGCATCTTCGTGAACCAGTTTGAACCTAAAGTTATCACTAAACTGAACTCCGAAAAGATTGTTGACTATTGCATTGACCAGTGTAGTCTTTCCGGCCCCTGTTCCACCAACCATCATCAAAACTCTTCCCAGCTCATGATGTTGATGCTGGCCCTGTGTTCCAACATGTGCAATCCTAACTTTGGCAGCTTTGTCACAATGAATGGTTTGCACAGGAAGTTGGTAAAGGGACAGCGATTGGTTTGTTTCGATAAGCCGGCATTGTGCTATCATGTCAGCTGCAAGTTGGCTTGTAGTCCTTCCTGACTTATGGGAGAGAGGCAATGACACTGAAGATGGAGTATACGTACTTCAAGCGATTTTGACTCACTGTGGACAAGTGTGAGTGGAGAAAGCTTTAAGTACTGCTGGGGCACTGGGATGGGAGGCTCAACCGAACTATTCTACAAAGCTTTGTGGGAATTCTAGTAAAACT
>CAUJGJ010000125.1:530000-560000 GCA_963170055.1 Halisarca cf. caerulea
AGGACATGTGCACTTATACAGCTGTGCCAGTGACCCAGGTGGAGAGAATACTAGTCAACAAACAGTACATGCAGGTATTGTAGAAGTGCCAGTGACCCAGGTGGAGAGAATATTAGTCAACAAACAGTACATGCAGGTATTGTAGAAGTGCCAGTGACCCAGGTGGAGAGAATACTAGTCAACAAACAGTACATGCAGATATTGTAGAAGATATACATCTGCTTGATCAGCAGTCTGTCAGTAACCAAAAGTACATCGAATAATCAACACTATAGGCGTGCTTCGAACGAATCACAACATGTCCCAAACAATCTCACTCACTGACATGCGGTTTTGTGCTATAGTGCACACACGTCACACGTCTCACCTGCGACATCTGCAAGCGGGTTGCCACTGCAGTAGAGTTGCAACTGGTGTATGTGCTGGCTATGAGCCAGGGCCTCCAACACAGGGACCTGAATTTCCCTTGATTCTCCCTGCACACAGCAGAACCCTGATTAGTAATACTGTGTATATGTACGTATACATACATGTGTCATGGTGCGGGGGCAAAAGTTGGGTGGATCAAAGAGTACCGTGGGCTTACATCCAAGATGTAGACCTGCTACTCTGATGTAGCCCAGGTCAAGGGTCTTGTCAATCTCATGCCAGCCAAAACCCATTCATGCCTCATTAATTAGTGATTGTCAATTGCATGTCACATTTGCAGTGTTTAGCTTCACCATGACACATAATAGTTGTATCCTCCCTTGGTGTGCTACAGCAGCATAAAGTGCAAATTAATTGACCTCAGGCTGTGCCCTCGGTCAATCAATTAGCACTTTATGCTGCTGTAGCACACCAAGGGAGGATACAACTATTACATGTAGAGTGACACCTGTCTATAGTGGTCACTGTATACGACAGCTAAACCTGTATAGCCAAATCAGTGGGAACACATTGTACTTAACCTCCGTAAAGCAGCCACACCCTTATGGCCAAAACAGTGGTACTATATTTTACTTCTATAAAGCAGCCACCTGTCTACAACAGCCACACCTTTATGGCGAAAAGCAATAGTAATACATGTACGTATTTCATTTTACTTCTGCACAGCAGTCACCTGTCTACAACAGCCACTGTGCTTGATCCCTAGGGTGTCCTTTATACACAGGTACCACTGTACATACGTATGCAACACAACATATTATGTAGGTGAGCATAGTGATGCATAGTGTTTCTGCACACACTACTGGTTGCAAAGTGAATGAAAAACCAATGGTAATACTAGTTTGTGACACACAGTACAATTCAGCCATGTGACCAAGACAGTGGAACCTCTGAACAAAGGTCGACACTTTATATTGGAGACAGCATAAATTCAACTGATTTGTCCTTTGTAGAGAGGTGAGAGGTTAAAAATGAGTTGAGCTATAGTGAGGAATTATTCTGGGACTTCAAGTCTTGTCCTTAGTAGAGAGGTTTATTATCCTGTGCCATTATTAGGGAGCCCACTAGGTCCACAGTACATTGTGCTACTTTAACGCCGCCCTGAAGTTCATATACAGATGGTGCATATTACACACTTATAATTAATGTACATATGTACTACATAACAATAATATTATTATACATGTAAGTATGTTTCTTATACACACCCTAGACGTGTAGATATGTATATAGATCACATACTAATGTTCACAGACACACACATGTACAGTACATTATATATGAATTACCGTATAGGTTTTAATTTTCACTCGACTAAACTTTCATGGTTTTTGCAGATTTTCAGCCGTCTGCAAAGAACTACACCCGTGAAAATTGAGATCGGGCTATTGTGCAAATGGCAAAACATGGCCGTCCGCAAATATAAAAACATGAAAATCGCTAAAAGCCAAGATCTGTGAAAGTTTCATCCCGTACAAATCAAAGCGTATACGGTATCATTGTTCCGACAGATCAGACACATACTGTACGAACATACGTACATACGTACATAAATGAACATTCTCACCTGATACCAGACCCTGAGCTCGGACACAGCCTGGTTTCTAGATGCTCCTTTCACAATAGCCAACATGAGGTCCGACGTCTGCAGTACAGCACAAAAGTAAAATTAAATTAAGTACAGTATGTACAGTGTAACCTCTATAATAAGGACACCATTGGGACCACAGTAAGCAGTCCTGTACAGTGAAACCTCTACAATAAGGACAACATTGGGACCACAGTAAGCAGTCCTGTACAGTGAAACCTCTATAATAAGGACACCATTGGGACCACAGTAAGCAGTCCTGTACAGTGAAACCTCTATAATGAGGACATCATTGGGACCACAGAAAGCAGTCCTGTACAGTGAAACCTCTATAATAAGGACAACATTGGGACCACAGAAAGCAGTCCTGTACAGTGAAACCTCTACAATAAGGACACCATTGGGACCACAGAAAGCAGTCCTGTACAGTGAAACCTCTATAATAAGGACAACATTGGGACCACAGAAAGCAGTCCTGTACAGTGAAACCTCTATAATAAGGACACCATTGGGACCACAGTAAGCAGTCCTGTACAGTGAAACCTCTATAATAAGGACACCATTGGGACCACAGTAAGCAGTCCTGTACAGTGAAACCTCTACAATAAGGACAACATTGGGACCACAGTAAGCAGTCCTGTACAGTGAAACCTCTATAATAAGGACACCATTGGGACCACAGTAAGCAGTCCTGTACAGTGAAACCTCTATAATAAGGACAACATTGGGACCACAGAAAGCAGTCCTGTACAGTGAAACCTCTATAATAAGGACACCATTGGGACCACAGAAAGCAGTCCTGTACAGTGAAACCTCTACAATAAGGACAACATTGGGACCACAGTAAGCAGTCCTGTACAGTGAAACCTCTATAATAAGGACACCATTGGGACCACAGTAAGCAGTCCTGTACAGTGAAACCTCTATAATGAGGACATCATTGGGACCACAGAAAGCAGTCCTGTACAGTGAAACCTCTATAATAAGGACAACATTGGGACCACAGAAAGCAGTCCTGTACAGTGAAACCTCTACAATAAGGACACCATTGGGACCACAGAAAGCAGTCCTGTACAGTGAAACCTCTATAATAAGGACAACATTGGGACCACAGAAAGCAGTCCTGTACAGTGAAACCTCTATAATAAGGACACCATTGGGACCACAGTAAGCAGTCCTGTACAGTGAAACCTCTATAATAAGGACACCATTGGGACCACAGTAAGCAGTCCTGTACAGTGAAACCTCTACAATAAGGACAACATTGGGACCACAGTAAGCAGTCCTGTACAGTGAAACCTCTATAATAAGGACACCATTGGGACCACAGTAAGCAGTCCTGTACAGTGAAACCTCTATAATAAGGACAACATTGGGACCACAGAAAGCAGTCCTGTACAGTGAAACCTCTATAATAAGGACACCATTGGGACCACAGAAAGCAGTCCTGTACAGTGAAACCTCTACAATAAGGACAACATTGGGACCACAGTAAGCAGTCCTGTACAGTGAAACCTCTATAATAAGGACACCATTGGGACCACAGTAAGCAGTCCTGTACAGTGAAACCTCTATAATGAGGACATCATTGGGACCACAGAAAGCAGTCCTGTACAGTGAAACCTCTATAATAAGGACAACATTGGGACCACAGTAAGCAGTCCTGTACAGTGAAACCTCTATAATAAGGACACCATTGGGACCACAGTAAGCAGTCCTGTACAGTGAAACCTCTACAATAAGGACAACATTGGGACCACAGTAAGCAGTCCTGTACAGTGAAACCTCTATAATAAGGACACCATTGGGACCACAGTAAGCAGTCCTGTACAGTGAAACCTCTATAATGAGGACATCATTGGGACCACAGAAAGCAGTCCTGTACAGTGAAACCTCTATAATAAGGACAACATTGGGACCACAGAAAGCAGTCCTGTACAGTGAAACCTCTACAATAAGGACACCATTGGGACCACAGAAAGCAGTCCTGTACAGTGAAACCTCTATAATAAGGACAACATTGGGACCACAGTAAGCAGTCCTGTACAGTGAAACCTCTATAATAAGGACACCATTGGGACCACAGTAAGCAGTCCTGTACAGTGAAACCTCTATAATGAGGACATCATTGGGACCACAGAAAGCAGTCCTGTACAGTGAAACCTCTATATTAAGGACATCATTGGAACCACAGTAAGCTGTCCTGTTTATGGAGGTGTCCTAAATTTGGAGGATTCAACTGTACACATGTCAATGTAAAAAAGGTCAAATGGAGTAGAGCAGTGATATCCTGTCTAAGGAGTTTTCTGCATTTTGGAGGTGTCCTTTACTAGAGGTTTTACTGTATGTATTCCGTGAAATTTCTGATAGTGGACCTTCCAAATAAGGATATTCTCTCTACAAAGGCCACAGCTTGAGGCCCCAAAATATTTCCTCCCTATAGTTCCAATACATATTGTATCTCCCAAAGAGGACAGCCTCCTTACAAAGGACAAAAGAAGCTGTCCTGAAGTGTCCTTTGTTCGGAGGTTCCACTGCCTATGGTGATTAGTATGTGTGTATCACCTAAGTAATGTACGTGTGTACATATGTATGTATGTATGTATGTATGTATGTATGTATGTATGTATGTATGTACGTATGTATGTATGTATGTATGTATGTATGTATGTATGTATGTAGTGTGTATGTATGTATGTGTGTATGTATGTATGTATGTATGTATGTATGTGTGTATGTATGTGTGTATGTATGTATGTACGTATGTGTGTATGTATGTATGTATGTATGTATGTACGTATGTATGTGTGTATGTATGTATGTACGTATATGGTACATCCCTTACCTCCTTGTTCCAAGAGGAAACATCTACCACAGAGAGGTGTTGAAGTTTTGCTACCAACTCTTCTACTTCATCCATGGAGAGATACTGAACATGATCTGGTCCATGGTCACTGGGAGCAGACGGGGCCTAAATATTGGAAGAGAGAAAACTCCATATCACCCCCATTGTTACCCATACCCCACCACAGACAAAGGTTGTGTAGTTGCTATATAACCATATCACCCCCATTGTTACCCAACCACAGGCAATGGTTGTGTAATTGCTAGCCATATCACCCCCATTGTTACCCAACCACAGGCAAAGGTTGCATAATGGCTCACCAATCGCATGTCCAGTCTCAGGTCCTTCAAGGACGAGGCACCGTTCAAGCCGGACAAAACCGCACACCACTGCTCACGGGAGAGGGGAATCTTCATCTCACATTTGTCGTGGGACCCAGGTAGAGCCTTCAAACGGTCAAGTGGAATGCCTGCAATTTAATCAAACCATTCAAAAAAATTAATATTCACTTTTAAAAGGTCACACACACACACACACACACACACACACACACACACACACACACAGAGAAGGCTCAAAATTTGTGGACAGAAGTGAATTTGTGAGAATACTATAGTGAGTGTACTTTTTACACATGGAGTATATATTATAATAGTTTTACTATGACAGTCTTCCAATACAATATGGTCAGAATGCATACAATGAAACTTGCTATTCAGGACTCTTTAAAATCTGGACACCTGTATAAACTGGACATTAGGTTGTGGTCCCAAATTCTCATACACACATGAATGACATATTGGGCAACCCTGGAAAATCAGGACACCTCTGTAATCAGGACACTTTTGGTGGTCCCAAAGGTGTCCGCATCACACAGGGTCCACTGTATATACATACGTACGTTAGAACGAATGCTGACCATGGGCTATATATATTGAGGTTCACATACGTAACCAATACACACACAGCTCACTGGAATACTTGTCCTGCGATGACGACAGATACAAGTCAATGTTGATTCTGCCGAGTCTCTTGTTGAGTGACACGTACTCCACAAAGGAAGTGGGTGGGGCACACAAATCATCCGACACGTCAGACACAATGTCAAATGACATCAGAATTTGATTAGCATCCAGAGAAGTTTGAATCTCGTCCCATTCTTCCAGGCTGTACTTCTCCTGTGGAGGAACACATACGTACTAACATACATACATGCATAAACACACCACGCAGCAACAGACAACACAGTTCAGTGTCGCAGTGTACAGTGAAACCTCTATATAATCCGACACTCAATGGGACCTGAGAATAATGTTGGATTAGGAGCTAGGTTGTCGGATTATGGAGTGCCTCTTACCATACTTTAATATGGTGACTGTACCTCATTAGAACGTCACGTTATAGAGAATGTCGGATTAATTACAGTGGTTTCACTGTACATACATATGTACTGTACATCTGCACACATGCAATACATACATGTAAATGTGAGTACCCTACAAATTGTCTACTGAAAGGTCTGGTATTTTATGCCTGTAACTGCGTACATGTAAATGGATGTGGGCAGACATACGTACATACGTATGTTCGTACATACACATGTATGCACGTATGCATGTATGTACACATGCATACATGTATACATACACCCATACATATACGTACATATGTATGGGTGTATGTACATAATATATGTACTGTATGTATGTATGTACATGTGTGGATGTATGTATGTACTGTTTGTGCATAGGGATATGTTGAATGTGTGTACAGATTTAGATAATTTTAAAGCAGTTAACATACTCGACGGAGCTCCACGACTAGGTTCTCCACTCTGCTGGAAAGCACAGCCAGCACTGTCCTTGCCGGTGCATCCACTAGCTCAATGGTTTTCACTTTACAAAAGGTCTTGCAAGCTGTGGAAAACATCTCCCAGTCTGTGAAGAACAGAACAACGGAATTATTGCAACATTTTCTGTAAAAATGGATGATACCGGAATGATCCAACTGTCGTTACATTGGGTGCACTACAAATCTGCATATGAAAATTAGCTCCCATTAAGTTCATGTATTTATATACACACGTACCCACCCACCCACACACACACACGCACACACACGCACACACAATAAACACAATATACAATCACAAAAGCCACACAGACGTACCAGTCGGGTGGAAGAACTGAAGTGTCAACTTTGTCAGATTCTGGTGCTGGAATACAGCTCTCGCAAGACTCTCCACTGCCAAAGTATGTGCAGTCTCACCAGACAGTGTGAGTTTCTCAAGGCTGGGATGGTTGTGTAATGCAGACTGGGTGACATGGATATCGTAAGGTGACTTAACGTCGACAAAGAGGGAGTCTTTGATCAATGCCGGAAGAACTCCGCCAGACACCGAACTGCTTCCTGCTTCAAAGAGTGACGTTATTGCAAGCTTATCATCATTTCCAGTCCACACGCTGGACTCTCGGGCTCGCAGTGACAGATTTGACAGACTGAGAGTAGTCAGGTCAACAAAACCTAAACCAGTGAGGCCACAATAGACCTTCCATACTTCTCCCATTTCAGGCCGGCCAAATTCATCACTCCAAATTTTGTGCTGAGCTCTCCTCTTTTGACAAGCTATGTGAATGGCTGCAGCAGTTTCTTGCACTGTCTTGTGGTTGAACTGGAACAACGAACCTGCAATCTGGGAGTTTCCAACCACGCGTTCGCTGAATAGGAGATTGTAAATGCTACCTCGCTTGTCAATGTGCCCCATCACCTCCTTCAGGTCCTCTCTGGTAAGCAGCAGTCGCTGGCCGTTTCTGTCGCTGCAGCATTTAAACGCGATTTTACACAATGGGTAGAATCCAGGAAATATGTCCTTTGGGATTTTTAGGACATTGTCAATTGGTGTGTCGTCCCCTCCTGTACCTGTTAACTCAGAGGCCTTAAGGTACTCCACCAACTGGTAACAGATGTACAGGGAGAATATGCCGCTCACTGTCTCCGGAAGAGGGTCATTTCCAAGATGATCTTGGACTTTACACACAATCTTCAGGACCATTGGGATTCTGCACATTCCACGGATCACAGAAACACTGTTTAGCCTTTCAATGACCTCTTTTGATTGCTTCTCTGCTTCGATTTCTTCCGTGCTGCAGGCTTCCTTGAAGAAGTTGGTGATGTAGCAGTCAATGTCTTCATCCGTGAACCCGAGGATTTCCACGTGACGGCTGGGTTGTCTCATCAGGGATATGAGATCTGGGCAGCGAGAGGGCCGTGTGGTGACAATCACGTCACATTCGCTGAGATAGAATTCTTCCACCGATAGCAGTTGGGTCAGGAAAGGGGAACCCCCAAGGTGGTCGGCCACCTCATCAAAACCATCTAAAATGATGGCTACTCCTTCTCCATCGCTGTCTTCGATATTCTCACACAATTGTGGGAGTTTCCGAGCACTGGAGCACCTCAGTAGGAAGGGCAAGTCTATGTCCCCACTATTGTCCTTGAGGAGCACTTTCAGCTTGCGTAGCTCCACCAAGAGCACAAGATTGTATTGGTTTTGGAGAGCTTGTGTGTACAGATCCTGACTAAGCTTACGGGATAGAGTCGTCTTGCCACAGCCCGGTGCTCCACTGATGACAACCCTCTTCCCTGGTGCGTCCTCCTCCCCACAGTTCAAGATGTCCCTGTAGTCGATTTTCTCAGCTTTTTCAAGATACCCGTCTATCCCGTGGACGGTGGCATCCAGGAAATGACCGATATCCTTTCCCTTCTTGGCTCCATAGCGTCGCCGGTTGACCGTGGCCAGGTTATTGAACGGTATGTTGGGTGTAGAGGTATCCTCACTATACACGGTGGGTAATCTGCAGTAGAACTTCTTCAATTCTCTGTACCACCGACTGTACACCTGGACATGGGCAAACAGTATACTCTCACGTCAGTATAGGTTGAGTTTAAGGGGCACAAAACTACAGGGAATCCTCTCTTACCCGACATTCAATCGAACTTGAAAAAGTGTCGGATTAGGAGGTTGTCAGACTATGTATGGAGTAACACTTCGCACATTTTGCATGGTGACCGTACCTCATAAAGTAGTCTGATGAGTCGGACTACTGAGGTTTCACTGTACATAACATACAGTGGAACCTGTCTATTGTGGTCACTGTGTAATGCAGCCACCTGTCTATACCAGCCACTAATTTTCCTCTGAATCAGCAGTGATGTATGGTATTCTACCTCATTAAAGCAGCCACCTGTCTAAAACAGCCAAAAAATTTCGCCCCAATGGTGACCGCAATAGACAGGTTCCACTGTATATACATACATTGCAATACTTCATGTACAAGTGCCTACTACTGACTATACACTACATAGTGAAATGGCTTAGTAAGTGTTTCGGCATACAAATAGCAAATTAACTGTCACCCACTGTACACACAGTAGTACGTGGTTCATACAGAGAAACGTACATTCTCACTGTCTCCCGCATGCCTGGCAACTGGTCCTGTAAGAGAACAAAGATATAGACACAGTGAAGGGACCATACACCAGTGTACCGCATAAGCACCTCCACCCACCAGCACACCATAAGCGCCTCCAGCCACCAGCACACCATAAGTACCTCCGACCACCAGCACACCGTAAGTGCCTCTGGCCACCAGCATACCATAAGCATCTCCGCCCACCACCACACCATAAGCACCTCTGCCCACCAGCACACCGTAAGCACCTCCACCCACCAGCACACCATAAGCACCTCCGCCCACCAGCACACCATAAGCACCTCCGCCCACCAGCACACCGTAAGCACCTCCGCCCACCAGCACACCATAAGCACCTCTGCCCACCAGCACACCATAAGCACCTCCGCCCACCAGCACACTGTAAGCACCTCCGCCCACCAGCACACCATAAGCACCTCCGCCCACCAGCACACCGTAAGCACCTCCGCCCACCCACCATAAGCACCTCCGCCCACCAGCACACCGTAAGCACCTCCGCCCACCAGCACACCGTAAGCACCTCCGCCCACCAGCACACCATAAGCATCTCTGGCCACCAGCACACTGTAAGCATCTCTGGCCACCAGCACACCATAAGCATCTCTGGCCACCAGCACACTGTAAGCATCTCTGGCCACCAGCACACTGTAAGCACCTCCGCCCACCAGCACACCATAAGCACCTCCGCCCACCAGCACACCGTAAGCACCTCCGCCCACCCACCATAAGCACCTCCGCCCACCAGCACACCGTAAGCACCTCCGCCCACCAGCACACCGTAAGCACCTCCGCCCACCAGCACACCATAAGCATCTCTGGCCACCAGCACACTGTAAGCATCTCTGGCCACCAGCACACCATAAGCATCTCTGGCCACCAGCACACTGTAAGCATCTCTGGCCACCAGCACACTGTAAGCATCTCTGGCCACAGCACACGCTCACTATATGAATGGCGATACAGGGATATAGTATAGTGGCCCGCGTATGAAGGTACATTCACATCACTAATGTCGTCCATGGATCAGCCTGCAGTGGCCTCTATAGACAGGTGGTCCTTTGAATACAGGTTTTATGCACTGTACATGACAGTCACAGCACATGCACAGGAATTACCGGGTGTTCCACTGTCCTCTGCAAATCGCTTGCTGCCACTTGAACTGGTTGACGGGGAACTCTGTCTTTTCCTCACATCTGCGTACAACACGGAGAACACGTCATAATAGACTATGTACATCGACTTACCCAAACATTTCAATCTGTACATACAGCAGGACCTCTTCTGAGAGACCACCCTCGTGTAAGACCACTTTTTGTAAGATCGGTCTTTCTGGTCACAAATGTAGTGTGTCCCATACTAACTTCCCCCTCGTTGGAGACCACCTCTTTTGAAAGACCACCTTTCACGCATCCCTAAGGGTGGTCTCTCAAAATGTACTATTGTATATAGTCTTGCATAGCCCACTGCAGATCACCCCACTTGCCATACCCAAGTAGGGTCTGTCTACACGAAACTAGTACGCATACAGCATATTACGGTAAGCAGGGGAATTTGGGATGGTGGGTCAAAACTATGGTCAAAAGCAGTGTCAAGCACAAGCAAAACACGTTATTTCTTGTCAGTGTTGCCTCCGTGGATTCGGAGTTTAGCAGCAAGTGTGGCAGGACAGCTTAACCATATAGCAAAAGTAAAGGCCCTGTCCCGAATTACCCCAGTGTGCCAAATTACCCCGCTTAATTTGTCCAATCTAAATTTAGTGGATTAAAGTATCCTGTGTGCCCGAACTGTGCACTCACAATCCCCGCGTTTTTGGACGATATCCATAGTTCCCCTTTGGAGCCCCTACACTCAAGGACACCTCTAGTGATTTAACGTTACCATGCGTCCCTTTACACAGAACACATGTGCTTCATTTCAAGCTTGAGCGACTTGTACAGAGAATACGCAAAGATGAAACAAACCATTAAGAGTCTATGAACAAACCAAACACACGTCAGCATAACTATACCACCTCACCGTTAGACTCGGAGGAAGGCCTTGAGTCCGCAGAAATGCAGGGAGAGCAAGACGTCATATCCACTCACTGACCGGCATAAGCACGCGAAACGCCGCGACCAGCAGTCTGCCAACAAATTTGAAAGGTAGGGGCCACGGGAGAAACTCTAGGCAAGGTACAGAATTCTTAGTCCGGCTCAACCTTTTACACCTAGTACCGATCTCTATAAAACGCCGACGAACTTCGTTCACAGCGGGTCACCATTCCAAGAAATAGTACAGAATCTACTTATTATTTGTAATACAGTTTTTTTTTCTATTGTATTACAACAATACGTGTAATATTATATATAAATACCTTGCATGCAGACAATCTTTCAAGGACGTGCACACACTGGTAGTGAATTGATTTTGGTGTTCAAATTTTGTATAAATATACCGGGTAGTGTATCCTTGTAATTGTGACATCTGGTTCATCCGGAACCTCATTGATCCAACACTCTGTTGTGAATCCCCATCACTAAACTGTACACGTGACAATTTTACCTGATTTATCCAACACCCGGTTTATCCAACACCTGATTTATCCAACACCTGATTTATCCAACACCCGGTTTATCCAACACCTGGTTTATCCAACACCTGGTTTATCCAACACCTGGTTTATCCAACACCTGGTTTATCTGACACATATATCTGGGGAGCAGATGTCGTCGGATAAACCAGACCCCACTGTACAATGCAGAATCGAATTTACCTCATGCACAGCAAAGATCACAAGTGGAGGAGAACGAGCATCTATATAATTATGGTTGTAAGGTGCTTTCAATTTTGAAACTTGATTCACGGAAGCTGGCTATATTAGTGAAATAAGAATAGTCAGACCGTGGCCAAGAGCTCAGAGGCTAATTCTGATCGATCGAGGTGTTGCATGGTCCTATATAGTGAGGGGTTGTCTATGAGTGAGGTTCTGTACCCATATATATATATATACCGTACCACTGTGCTGTTTCCCCTGCCTTCTTCATTGCTTAATATTAGAAGATGTGAATGGTATATAGTGATTAATATATCACGCAAAACTATGCATACATAATTAAATTTGGCATGACATTGTATATACTCCATGATAATAACGGACACATTTAGAATAACTGTTACCATAACAGTACATGTTCCATGACCAGGTTACCTGTATAATTATGAAAGAATTGCATGCAACTACATATCATTTCAATCATAACTTTGCATTTTCTGTAGCCTGTGTACGTGTTTCATTGCCCTCCTTTAAACCAGCTTCTAACAATCTGACTAAATACCCCCACTTGTACTGCTTGCTCTGGAGCAGATTCCCTTACATTCTTAAGGCTCTTCGCTTGTGCTTTACCAAGATTGGTGAAAAAAGAGTCAAAACTACTCATTCCCATTTTCCAGGACATTTCATCAGGACTTCCATCCTCTGCTTCTTGTACATTGTCAACGAACAATGCAGAATTGTTGAATTTGAAACTTGTTTGGTACTTGATGTTACCTTTGTTCAGAGCATCTAAAACAGGTGGTCTACGTGCGTCGGCAAAGGTTGTCATCAAGAAAATGTTATCGACAATATCTTTTCCAAAATTGCTGAGAAGAGAATCGAACACGAACTGCTGAGTGGGAGTCAGTCTTCCAAGTGATGATTGAATAACAAACCCTACAGCATCCAGCTGGTTAATACCAGCAGCAGGATTCATAAACAGCTGACGAATTGGCTGAAATGTATGATTGCCGTCCCCAAACCCCGGAGTATCGACGACAGTCAGTGCATAGGGAACTTTTGAGCCAGTTGCAGTCTGCTTTGGGAAGTAGTAAGCTGTAATGTGTTTCGTCTTTGAGTTTCCACCTTCTTTGTCATCTGCTACAAGTTTGAAGCGAAAGTTGTCTCTCCACTCCACGCCAAACAGATAGTTGGCCATTCCATTGATTAGTGTTGTCTTGCCTACACCTGTAGCACCCACCAGCAACACCACTTTCTGTCTGATCTGTAAACGAGCCGCAACTGGAAGTCCAACTTCGCAGTGAACAGCATCCTTCTCTCCAGCAACAGCTTTGTGCACAATTGGCAGCTTAAAAACCTGTCGACGACCTGAATCTGATGGAAGCTTGGAGCAAAATTCCAAGATATCACTTGCAAGTGGAGAAACCTACACACAGTGGAGACAAAGTTCAGTTGCATTATTAATTGTCAATGAATGAATTTCTAAATTATGCATACATGCATACATGCATACATGCATACATGCATACATGCATACATGCATACATGCATACATGCATACATGCATACATGCATACATGCATACATGCATACACACTGTTAGACATATATGTGGTAAGCTGTACGCATATACATGTAGGTATATGTATAAATGTCATTTCGTAGTTACTGCATGTGGTACTGTACATGTAATGTCAGTAAACATAACATGGAAACTTGGATTTTCTATACTTATAGCACTGTCTCCAAACCACGTAAGTTAATATGAGGCTGGAAATGTAATGATTACAGCTGCAGGTTCAATGGCTCAATGCTTGCTGCTAAAAGACTCACTTTGGTTTGCTGAAAGGCCTTTTCCAAAACTGCAATACGATCAAAGCATTTCTGGTTGCTGTCCTGTCCTGGCAGAATTTCACTGTGAGGATTCGGCTTCAAAGCAATTTCTTCAAGTCGGCACACACATCTATGTGCTTCTTTGAGGACCTCCTCTGTCCTACGATCCATCATGTCTGCTTCTTGTTGTAGGCCTTGCACAACCTTTTCGTATGTGCTCTTCTCACTCTCCATTTTCTCGTACTTTCTCTCCAGTTCCTCCAAATAGTTGGGCGGCAGCACTATATCATTTTCTATATGGTAGTTGTGGGAGTGGTGATCGTCCCATTTGCACTTACCATTGCATACATGACACTTTGATTTTTGTCCCTGATTATCCATGGCACTGCAATTGTATAACTCATCGTCACTCTTAATACAACAACTTTTATGGCAAGTACTTTTGCAGCTCCCACAGTTGGTTGAGTGTACACCTGGATCATTAGGTACATTTTTCAAATTTCTGATTCTCCCCAAAATTTCCTCAAGCATTCTTAATTCAACCTTGCACTCATCAACAACTTTCTGGACCCTTCTCATCTCCGTTTCCTTGTTTACCCTCTTCTCTACGAGAACTTGAAGTTCTTCTTCTATACGTTTAAAGTGCCCTCTCCTATCCAGTACTTCTGCAGTCAATTCAGTGTTTATAGTGGACATTTTACTCAATTGTGAGAGAAAGGTCTTCACTTGTTCCATTGCCTTCTTCCAGAATGCATGATTCAACCCCATCCCATCGTCTGCTGCAAATATGGACTCGCTGTTGAATTCAAAGTGTTGCTGGTAAGAAATGTTGGCCTCTTGAATGGCTTGTAAAACACATGGCTTTTGACCATCAAAGAATGTGGTCATCACAAAGATGTTTTTTCCCACATCATTGCCAAATATTGATAAGATGGAGTCAAAAATATACCTTTGTGTTGGAGTGAGACAAGCATCAGAAGATTTCACCGTTAAGCCTATTGCATTCAGGTGGATTATGCCCAGTTTCCCCTTCAGGGATAATACCAGCCTGTGTATCTGCATCAGAAGGAACTTATCCTTTTCAACTCCTTGTATTTCACCACCAAATCCTGGTGTGTCAATAATGGTGAGGGTGTAGGGAACAGGAGAGCTGTGCTGAGCTGGAATGGTGTACGCTGTTACCCAATCAGTCATCTTCTTGGATTGACCTTTAGCAGCTTCTTCATGACTTAATTTAAACCTAAAGTTATCTCTAAATTGAACTCCGAAAATATAGTTGACTATTGCATTGATCAGCGTGGTCTTCCCGGCCCCTATTCCACCAACCATCATCAAAACTACTCCCAGTTCATGGTGTTGATGTTGGCCCTGTGCTCCAACATGAGCTATTGCGACTTTGGCAGCCTCGTCAGAAAGAATGGTTTGCACAGGAAGTTGGTAAATGGACAGCGATTGGTTTGTTTTAATAAGCCAGGATTTTCTTTGGGTGTCAGATGAAAGCTTCCCTGTGGTGTTTCCCGATTGATAAGGGCGATGGGATGTTGCAATCTGTGCCTTATGTACCTACAGTATAATGTGAGATAAACACGTGAAGGAATTGCATGTTAATAGCATATAATTAGATCTATCTCATTGACCAATATTATTTTAATATATTAAACAGTAACTGTTACTATAATAATTCATCGTATACACGGAATAACTGGATCATTTGTGAATTTACATTCCAAATTCACCAAAAGTGATGAAACAGTTGCAATTTACACTTTTATAATGATACATTGAATGATGAAAGACTTTGAAATTAGGGATCACTTCTGAATCAGTAAAGTTATAATATGTTGGCTTCTGTTCAGTGTTTAATTCCACATCCTGTGAACAATGATCATGGTTAATTAATTGTTTATTTAATATACATAATATTATGGTTATTACGTGAAAATGTTAGAGCTGTATAGTGAACATACTGTAAACGCTGGTTGTTTAGCGCAGGTGTTTATAGGTGTGGCAGTAAGGAAATAGGCGCTTAACAAAGAGTACCCGCTAATAATAACCATACGTTAACCATGCCATTCTCCAATATATACCTTTAAGTTAATATATACCAACAGCCAGGTAAGCTCTTAACAAAAAGTGGGCACCTAACATCCAGCAGTGGGCACCTAACATCCAGCAGCGGGCACCTAACATCCAGCAGTGGGCACCTAACATCCAGCAGTGGGCACCTAACATCCAGCAGCGGGCACCTAACATCCAGCAGCGGGCACCTAACATCCAGCCGCGGGCACCTAACATCCAGCCGCGGGCACCTAACATCCAGCAGCGGGCACCTAACATCCAGCCGCGAGCACCTAACATCCAGCAGCGGGCACCTAACATCCAGCAGTGGGCACCTAACATCCAGCAGCGGGCACCTAACATCCAGCAGTGGGCACCTAACATCCAGCAGTGGGCACCTAACATCCAGCAGCGGGCACCTAACATCCAGCAGCGGGCACCTAACATCCAGCAGCGGGCACCTAACATCCAGCAGCGGGCACCTAACATCCAGCAGCGGGCACCTAACATCCAGCAGTGGGCACCTAACATCCAGCAGTGGGCACCTAACATCCAGCAGCGGGCACCTAACATCCAGCCGCATTTAATAACCAGCGTTTACAGTATACTGCTGCGTAGTGTGAAGCAATTCCAGGGAGCTCAAATTGTGTTTGGATACACGTGCATGAGTATACAAAACACCTTGATAATACTCGATAGACATTAAAAGCTAAAAACCCATGCATGCAACCACTACACTGTGACATTTGAGACAATTATAAACTCACTTTCCGGTATATATGTGCGAGGAAAGTGCATATTAGTATTATTACGTAAGTTATAATAAAATTATTATATAATTATATACGAAACTGATCGAATTGAACTGACTCACTTTCTGTGCCTGAGGTTTGTACTGAGATTGTAGACGAAGAAGCTTCCTTACTTGTTCCATTTTCACGTTCATCCATGTGAGGTCTTCCTGGGTCCGTGGATCTTTCGGCCATTTGTTTTTCTAATAATAGAAAATTGAAGAATCGCATTCCAAGTTCAAGTTCCATGTTATGCGAAATGGAAAGCTCTCCAACGAAACCCGTTCTTGCAAAATCATCTTTAAATGCCTTTTCCTCCTGAGTAAGCCAAAGCTGTGGACGAAGCGCTTAGTTTGTGAGGACAATCGCCCAGATGACCTGTCCACGCTTCCAAGTTTTTTTTGTAAAGTCCTGCAGTTCCTTCACCGAAGACTCAAGAGGAATGTCTCCCTGTTTTAGGACCGGAGTGACACGTGCGGACCTTTCCACTTGTCTCTGCAGCTAAAGGTGATCGGAAACCTACCAATCGATAACAGCGACTTTTATCAGGTCAGTAACCTTGTTTTTATTTCAGTGTGCAGCTTGTGAAAAGTGTGTGTGTGTGTGTGTGTGTGGGTGGGTGTATGTGGGTGTGGGTATGCACATGTGTGCATGTGTGGTGTGTATATGTGTGTGTGTGTGTGTGTGTGTGTGTGTGTGTGTGTGTGTGTGCGTGGTGTGTGTTTATGTGTGGGTGTGTGGGTGTGGGTGTGCATGCATGTGTGTGCATTTATGCAATGTGTACCTATATATGTATGTATGTGTGCGTATGCATAGTGTGTATGTGAGTGTATAAGTGTTCAGTTGTGATTTCCAATTTTGTGAATATGCGTACCTAGTTGCTTTTATTTTCAGCAGAATGTTGGATGATCCTAACATAATGTGCTATTTCATCTTGCTGTAGATTGAAGAATTCTAGCTGCACTTATATGGTGTGCTTGTGTGAATGCTGTATGTTTCTTCAAGATTGGGTTTCAAATGACTTCAATCATGATTATTTTGTGTGCTCTGTTCATATGATTTGCAACTTTGAAATAGGGCCAGTCATTTTTAACGTTGAACAATGTCATGTGTTCCGTCCATATTGAATTTGAGATGCTATTCAGTTACGAACCTTTTAGTTCGTCTATATTTGCTATTGATATTCATTCATTGAAATGTGGCCATATTATATATGCATGCATTGACCCAGATCGAGTATGCGTGGGCAAGGAGAAATGGCAGAAATGGCGGAAATGGTAGAAATGCTCTCAGAAATTTGCCACATTGTCCAGTCCCACCCACATACCCACATGTATCTACTGAAGCCCCACTGTGCTACACTTGTGGCATTGATATCGCTGCCATGCTCCTGCAGCTGCTTTTTGTGTCATGAAATGAATTCTGGTAAATCCTCATTACACTAGCTGCACCTCATAATGTATCTATTAATTTATTAATATTATTTTCGTGTTCTCTTCTGTATACGGTTATAATTACATGCAACGGAATCTCCGAGATAAGGACAATTTTTCTACAGAAGACACAGCTTGAGGTCCCAAAATATTTTCTCCCTATAATTTCAAGGCATTTTGGACTTCCCAAAGGACAACCTCCTTACAAAGGACAAAATGACTGTACCAAAGTGTCTATTCAGAGATTCCACTGTACAATTATCACAATAATTATTAGAATCATTGGTTGTTTTATAATTAAGACTTCTCATTGATAGTTAGGCCCCTTAGGCTGCATACGTCTTGTTACAATACAATGTGTTCTATTAACCAATTATCCATGATCGAAGCTTCACCCAAATTATTTACAGTGCTGACCGTTAGGTGGGGCTTCAGTAGATCATGTGGGCATGTGGGTGGGACTGGACAATTATGTGGCAAATTTCTGAGAGCATTGGCCATTTCCGCCATTCCTCCATGCCCAGTCTGCATGCATGATGTTGAACCATAATATAATTAATAATAATTGCAATGCAGATCTGCATGCACATGCAATATTGCAATGCCTGCATGCATATGCATATTTTATAAATAAATATAGTCCCTTAATTTCATAATATATATATATAACCGTATGTTGAACAACCATGCATAGAACTTAGTAGCTATACTAGATAGCACTATATAAGCTCCTATAATATTATACAGCAATTGGCAAGTTGAATCATGCAGTCTATGTGTATATATATAGCATACAGTTCAAAGTGTGCTTGATAGCCTTTCATTCATCCTGATGAAATATAGTACCACTTCCTCAAAACCCCGTGGATCCAAATTGACTATTCTGTGATAGACAGAATCCAGACTTGGATATCTATCTTCAAAATCAGCCTGGCGCATCTGCTGTAGGTCTGGTCTACTAATTAAAGGGTCTTCTCCAAATTTTGAAAATAGTTGAAGATGGCCACCAGTTGATTTGAACTCTGAAACAGCTTCTTCTGGTGAAGGGAGAAGTGATTGATGCAATGCTGCTGTCCGTCGCTCTTCTGCTTTTATGTTAGGGATACCATGTCCTGTAGGCATAAAGTAAATAACCATGCATTAATAATAAATTAATAACACCAATTCACCAGAAGAATGTTTACTTAATTATTAAGAATGTATAAAATACAGGGTGCATTTAATATCGTGCAAATGTTATAAACTCAGATGTGTGTATTATGTAAAAAAAATGATATGCTGCATTGAGAATATTAATGTGCTGAATTAATGCATGCAGTCATGTAGGTATATTCAAAGATGGATATATACTACTACAGCGTCATGCAGAAATGCAACAAAATTATCTAGATCTATATGCATGTATGTATATATAGCTATATATATGACTGTATTATTAGCTAGTATATATATATATATATATATATATATATATATATATATATATATATATATATATATATATATAGCTGCATACATGATGATACAGATCGATTGAATTGTTTCCTGTAAAGATTTCTTAGTACGCCACGTGATCGTGTATGCATGGCATATTATGCAGATAGAGTCACTTACTATAAGGAGCTAGCAGGCATGGAGTGATAAATTGAGTGTGCATGTGTCTAATGAAATAACACACCTGGGATGGAGTGCTCATTCCATGCCTGAACTGCTAGGCGTGTGCCAATAGTCACTATTCTTATGGTCACCCAGGACACACAAAAGCGATGAAGGGTGTTAGACTGATCTTCTGTTTCGATGACACGTCTGTTTTCCATATCCACAAGAGCTTTCTTTACAGGATAATTCACTCTTTTATTGATCTCAACCCACAACCTCTCGATAACATGATTCTGCAGAAATATAATATAAAAGCCACGATTATTATACATGTACAGTGCATGGAACCTGTCTATAATAGCGACCACTGGGGCAAAAAATATAGTGGCTGTTGTAGAGAAGTGGCTACTTAATGAGGTACAATCCCATACATAACCACTTATTGCATGAGACAACAGGGTGTGTGGCTGTAATAGATAGTCATGCAGGCACGAGCCGAGATATGACCAACTTTACGTCATGCATTTTATAATCATATAATTAATATATATAACTCAATATAACCATATATGCAAGCATGCTTGTGCATGATACAGACCTTGGTGGACTTGGTTTGAAGATGTGGTGGCCTGGTTGGGTTGGTACGATACTGTGCAAGCTTCTCTTGGATGAATAACGACAAAACCCACTCTTTCCCATGATCCACTCGTATTTCGTCCCACAATCCATACTCCATCAATGCAGGTCTATGCACATATGTAGTAAAATTCCTTAAGAACTAAATTCAATCTGCAAATAAAATTTATGTGTTGTGACACATATCTACTGCATGGTCCAAAATTATTATAGGTATACACAGTCACTATTACATGGCAAAGTTCATGCACCCTATATAGGTATATATCTTAAGGCATGTCGGTTCAACATACCTTTCTTTTCTAATATTTAATACATTTAATTTTGTAGGGGAAAAACATGCATGCATTCATAGATTGTTGAAAATCTATGTTTAATACAAATCATGCTAATGCTAGCTACGTAAAGCTGCAATCAATTTGTGATGCATGTAATATTCATGTATGACAGTGTAAGTATGCATGTAGTATTGTACGCATGCACATAATATGTGAGTGCGTAGTCAACATATGCCTGAAATTATTTCTGGGGGGAACACTGCTTACATGGAAGGCATGCATATAGCTTACCTGAAAAGATGCTTGTAAATTTCAACATTGTTCTTGACTGGGAGGGTTATGAATCCAACAATTTTTCTGCTGAACCCATCAATTGCTGCTATATGAGTCACCCCAAACATAACCAGCTTCTCATTTTGGTCGATGTGAAGCTTGTGACCAAAATAAGCAGCAAAATAGGGGTGTGGATTCAATTCTGATTCGGTTCTAGAAAGGCGTCTTTGATGATAATCAGGCCTAACTTCAGCCAATGCATGTCCAACTTGCTTCTGTCCAGCAACTATCCCTTGTGAGCGTAGTAAACCCTGCATGGTCTTCCTGCCATAAGTTGGGCCAACCTATATATAGATGATTATATATTAAATAAATAAATAAATATATATATATATATATTAAATATATATACACAGCACAACCTCATTTATCCGAACCTCACTTAACCGGATGCTTGTTTATCCACATGTTTCCAAACCTCAAGGAAGGTGCCTGTAATGAAGTCTATTTATCCCCATTAACCTTTGGTCCCTCCAGTGACTTGTACACTGCCCTCCAAAAGAAAGTTAACAGTGACGTCATGTGAAAAATGGCGGCGACGATGTCTGCTCAAAGAGCTACTCAAAATTGTATTTGAGAATCTAAATTTTGAAAGATATGCTAATATATACCGTCTTCAATAGCATTTCTTTCATTTCCGTTGCTAAAGGGCCGGGTTGTGCTGTTCTGTAACGCCAAAGTGGTTGGAGGCGAAAGCGCCCCAATTAACGCGAAGATGTAGCAAAAATGCGGATACGGTCTTCGTGAATTTGTACAGCTAAAGGGCCGGGTTGTGCTGTTCTGTAACGCCAAAGTGGTTGGAGGCGAAAGCGCCCCAATTAACGCGAAGATGTAGCAAAAATGCGGATACGGTCTTCGTGAATTTGTACAGGTAGCTAGATACTTGCAACAACAGCGCTACGCTAAGGCTTCCTGCATTCACAAAAGCCCATTTTATAGGCGTAGGGCGTTCAGTTCTGGGACAGTTTTTTTTAGCACATGATAAGGGGGATTAAAGCGGGGTGCAGTCGACACAGAGCCATAATGTTTCAGCTGAGCCTTTTAGAGAACCAATCATTTGCTTTTACTTACCCAAACGATCAAATTTCACACCAACATAACGTTGCCTGTCGTTTTTCTTACTCCACTACGCTAAACTTCAGCACTAAAATATCGACGGTTAGAGCGATAAATTGAATTAGTTATAAGAGGACCGCAAAACTTGCTGATCTTAATCCTGCGGAGTATGTTGGGATGTTTTGGCACGTTTCATTCAAGATGATTGTCCTCGAATCTACGATGAACTGTGACAGCGTTTCGTTTTAGTGGGAGGATCGAAATACGTACACAATTAAAGAAAGTTATTCGCGACGGTCTTATCAACAGCATGTTTGAACTTATTCAAGTATATTAATTGTTAAGGAGGAGAGAAGTCATTTTTGACAATTTCACAATATTCCTCAACATTTCAGGCACAGATAATAATAGCTATTCATCAATATTTTATATGGTGACGATAAATCAGTCCTCTTTATTGTGCTCATTATTGTCGCCGCCATTTTCTATCATGACGTCACTGTTAACTTTCTTTTGGAGGGCAGTGTATTGTATGCAGAGGTATTGTTTACTGGCTCGCCCCATCTGAAGCCACCAATATGCAGCCATTAACCTCAAACACTTTCTCCAATAATGTTACCTGGATGCAACTATACTGTATACATGGCGCAATGGTTCTGCAGAGCAGAACTTGCTGCATATAGGCCGGACAACAAACACTGTAACAAAATTTAATTTATCATTTCTTTCTAGAACCCCACCCTTCTTTATCTTTTGACTAAGTTCCTGTTATGTGCTTAGGTACTCCAAGCATTCTGTATGGTGCTTCAGTTATCCGAACTTTTCACTTATCCGAACACTTCATTCAAAGTGGCTAGCCACAGGGTTTCTGATAAGTGAGGTTGTACCGTATACATATATTATATTATTATAATAAGAATATAATATAATATAATTATTGTATCTTAAGTTACTATAAAACTCAAAATATGGATCAAGTGATGTACACAAAAACAATAATAATTAATAGTGTAGCAATATATGCACATCATGACACATAATATACAATACATACAACATGCATGTGACAAACACAAGGTCATATGCAACAATTAAACCAAACATAGAAGTCAAAGAGTAGGCCTATACCTATAGCATCAAGTTATTTTATTCAATTACTCTTCCAAACTCCACCTATACATTATTCTCAAATGCATGCACCCGATCCCTATTATTCAGCTGAAAGGCCTCCTTATAGATGATGGGAAGGAAGCACATTCCGTGTTGTGCTGGTCCACCATTTTATGCTGCAATTTTAGAAAATTAAATTCACTTTTATTTGCAAATCATCCATGAATTACAGGGTGAAAGGGTGACAGGGTGGCCTAAGCCAAGCACTGCCGCAGCGTTTTCCCCTAGTCTCGCTAACCAGACCCATACTCGCTTTCCTTTTTCCAGGGAAGCGAGCATGGGTCTGGTTAGCGAGACTAGTTTCCCTTCTGAACTGCCACAACAATTCTGAGTATAGGTACAGACAAGGCAGCAATAACTCTTTCTCTGGCAGTCATGTTTACTTTAAGCAATTTCTCCCCCTTTGTTGCCAAATAATGCTGCCTATTGCAAGTGCATGCTAAATGTTGCTATAGTACAACAACAACAATAGCAACGGCATAATTATAGTTAACAATGTGTTGTCTTGGAATGTTGCCTGAAGGTTGCCTAGTGCCGCCCTGCTTTAGTGTTCCAAGACCGCGTGTCATATAAGGTAAAGTGCCCTTATTCTGATCACCCCTAATGCTGATCAGTACTTTTCCTGAGCTCAGGAACTAAAGTAAGAGACATTTTAGCCTGTCATTTCTCAGCTGGCCCTACCACAGGTCCATTTCAGCTATACGCAATAGTAATAAAGTCTAAATCTTTCTGTGTCTGCTAGGAGATGTGGTGATCAGGATTAGGGATTGATTAGGATAAGGGCACTCTTACAATCCGCTAACCCCGGCTATATAGACTGATCCCTAATCCTAACCCTTATTTGTTGACTAATTTGTTGACTGATTTGTTTGTTGACTATTATGTTGCATTTTTTCTCTTTTTTTCAATTTTGCGTAGTTCTCTGTTTTTGTATTATCTGCAATTATCATTATGTCTGTTTGCTGATTTTTTTTTCCTTTTTGGTTCCCCGTTAATACCAGCCTTATTGTGCTGATGGGGTTACCTTTAATAACTATAATAATTTCACCCTTGGCTATATCGTTGAACAATGTTACTAATCTCCATCTGCTTTACTCACCTGGTTGACAGCCGTCGCCACAACTAGCTTCAAATCCGCGGTAGCAAGACGCGTCGTTCTACGAATACCGTGCTCAGCACAAAAACGCCTTATAGTCCTAGCACTGAAGCCTCTCTTTCCCGGGTTTAATGATGCTAGATGTGCACTAATATCATTGTAGTTTCTGCCTTCTCGTCTAGCTTTCCTGATGTAATCTGCGTAAGCAAGGATGTCATTCTCCATGTCGCCGCTCAGCTAGTTGTAAACCGCCACCCAAGCGGCTGCAGTATTAACACAGGTCATGTGATTTGCGTCATCTGTTTCAGGAACATCTCACGTGACGTCAGTCACGGAAAATGGCCGAGCGGTTTATGAGCTACATCCAAGTACAATTTAGCTTATGAAAAAATGATTTAAATCACAAGATATGTCTGCAAAGAAGTACTTTAAAATTTATATAGATCTATGGTTTGACTAATATGACTATGGTTTTCAGCTGAAAACTGAGACAGGATCAGTGTAGCCCGGCTAGCCTACGACAGGTGATGATTCACTGAGTGGTGTGTTCCAGTGGAGAAGTATTACTCCGGCTATGAAGTCAAGTTAAGAAGGAAGCTTAAGGAGCTGTGAAGTCTCAACTTCCTCCATCAGTTCGTCCAATCCATGAAGTCTGGCGGAGTTGGCATATCCCCTCTCCATGCCACATATTGGACATGACTTTGTCAAGGCATCAGGGCCGCTAAACCACTGATTTGCACACACTTGACACCCCAGGATGTTGTTACAACACTTAGCAAGAATAACAGGTGGCTTGATGGGTGATGCATGGCAGATTTTGCACTTGAGAGACTCCTCTAGCATTTCCTTGAAGTGTAGTGGCACATTACCTTGTTTTGCCCATATCTTCATTTCCAGTTCCTGGATCTTGCCATGAATACCTTCAACACTTTTGTCAAATCTACTCTGCTCATTTTCAGGGCTTCTTCTGCCTGGACCTGATGGCGCTTTCTTTCCCTTGATTTGCTCTTTTGGCACAGCGAAAAGTTTCCTACTGGGAGTTTTCCAAAACTTCAAATCTACAGGATGAGACCTTAATATTATAATATTTGCTTAGCATAGTATATAGTTACTGTATTTGATTTAAATTTTATACACTCATGCACACCTAGTACCTTTTTGACATTGTTTTAAAATTACATGGATATAATTATGATATTCAAGTACAGATTCCAAATCATAAAATTGTATAGTATTACTATAATGCATTATTGCATGGAACCTTGATATTTAGTAGCAAACCAAATTGCCAATGGCACTAGCTCAACTGTGTTGCCAATAATGGAGACTTGAACTCTCAGTTTAGTAGTCAGCCAAATGGCTGACTCAACTCAATTTTGGTCTGCTATCTACAGGATTTGACTGAAAAATGGCAGATGGTAGACTACTACCGCTGGTATAACCAGAAATATTGGCGGTCATTTTATATTCTGATTGCCAATGGGTGGATTGGCAGTAACTGTTTTGTCCATACTGCCAATATTTACAATGCCAAATAGACTATATAGTCTGTGAAACTAGAACATAATTATTACAATCTGCCAATGTTTAATCTGCCAAAAGCTTAGAAATTCAGCAACCGCCAAATACTCCTTCTGCTAATATTTCTGGTTATATATATACGGTATTTCCAGCCCATGCCAGAGTCAGAAAAATGCCACAATTGCATGCACATTTTACATACCCCTGGTTGCAGAAGAGTCTTTTATCTCAAATCCGTCATTGGAAACAATCGTAAAAGTATCACCAAACTCCTCCTGCACCACAGTTAAGATGCTTTGGAGATTGGCGTTCCCAGGTGTGACGTCCACGAACATAGCATCATGAGCAGAAAAGTCTGGTTTTCCATTCCTCGCATAAGACATGTCTGCGAGGACTATTTTTATTTTGGATTTGGATCCAGAGCGACTGGCGACTGAGTGAAATATAGGTCGATTAGATGGGCCAGGCGTTGCAGTCATTGTTGGGCCTCCTGCAGCAGAACTAGTTCCAGGCCCGCGCATTTGCTCCTGGACAAGCGGGACACCGTTCACTTTTGCACGGAAGAGCCGCCGAGGGAGCTGGAAAATGCCCCTTTCGTTTGGAATAAAGATTCGAGATCCATAACCGTCTTGGACCCACACAGTTGATGGATTTAACGAGAACACCAAACCTATGTTTGTGGTGTTGATCTGGTCGAATGGAATTTCTCGCTCTTGCTCTCCGTCCTTCATCAGAACTGTATGGACATGTTCTCCATCTGACTCGATGTCATCGAAGTTGAATTCAGCCATATCGTTGCAGCGATTGAACTGTACTAGAGTGAGTCTAGCTAGAACCCTTGTTTGCTGAACAAGAAAACGGCCAGGAGCTCGATTAAGGTGACCCGCTGCTCTGGCGCCAAATGTTATTTTTAGTTTCTATATGAATATCATTAGGGTATCAGGGTATCAGGATTCAGGAGCCTTTAGCTAGCCATAGGCTGCTTTTGCAGGCTCCCATACATGCAGTAAAATTACACAAATCAATTTTTATATTATTTCTATTTTTATAGTCACGTGAACGACTTGACAACGGTGACGTATAGGTCAGTTCTCCATCAAAAAATGGCCGCTTGACTCTTAGTCTTAGTCTCGTGTAACACAGACCCGCTTCTCGCCTCCATTTTTTTATTATGACGTCATTTGGCCGACCAAATGACGTCATAATAAAAAAATGGAGGCGAGAAGCGGGTCTGTGTTACACGAGACTATCTTAGTCTCTACTCTCGGCTTCACTATTCAGCCTTTTTATCCATGGTTTGGGTCTGCATGAACTACGCTATTATCTATGGCCGGACTAATTCAAACGTGACCATTCTGCAGTTTACCGGATTCCTCCTTATGCGTTGTGGAATAATGGTTTCTCGGTGCTAGAAGGTAAGATGATTTATTTAAGTTAATGCTTTACAGTCACACCATGGGGGGTAAGTTTGGTTTCCATGCTGAATCTAGTGAAGTGTATGAGCACTGATGAGAGACAATTTGGATTTAAATTAATTAATTTGCACGAAATAAACATGTATGTTGCAGGGCCTTATAATTCGAGCATGGGCATTGTATGTAGAAAGAGCACCGATGCATAACTTGGGTTAAATCTTTCTCGAAACTGGAGCCACAGAGAATTTGTTGATGGAGTCATATGAATCATTTAGATTGATGTATGGTAGCGAATTCCACAGTCTGGTGATGTGATTAAAGGAGAAATGCCGTGCTGTTAATGATCTGGTATAGTTGAGTTTTAGTTTGTTGGTTGATGAGAATTGTGTATTTGAGTTAGAGAATTGAACATAGTTGAATTCAAGTTACCAGATGGGAATTTGATGTTTTTAATTAAGAAGAGCATGTCTTGCAGTTCAAACCAGTACATTAGGGGTTGGATCTGTAGATTAGTCTATCTTTGTAGTTAGTGCTGGGGTCATCCATTAGGTATTTTGTCGCACGCCTTTGTATTTATTCAATTTTGGTTATATCTTGTATGAGACGGGGCCTCCAGAGTTGGGAACAGTATTACAATTTGGAGCAGACTAATGTAAGGTTAATAATGTTTATTTATTTATTTATTTATATGCTTTACAGTCACACACTGATCATGAGTGCCTGGACTGACGTCATGGTCTGGTGCAGCCAGACTGAGAGTAAAGTGTAGTTAAATTAGGGTGATGGGTGTTTGGTGGTTTTTGTTAGTATGTAATATTCCTTTTTTTCCTTTGATATTGCTAATCATTCAACAATTTAAGTGTTTGCTGCAGGCAGCATTCCAATGTCATACAGAAATATTTTTAAAGGCATACTAGGGTAGCTGCATGCTCGTATACCACTAGTACAGTGGAACCCACTTAACACAAAACTCAAGGGTTTGTTGATATATCATAATTATTATGCTCATTTTATCCGAATTTCATGCTGTCAGAATAGTTTGGAACACTATGAGCACTGAAGGAGCCATTTGTGTTAACCAAAATTTTGTGTTTAAAGGGTTCCACTGTACTACATATGTGTAGTTTTTCACTTTTTATAGCCTGGATGTACCCATATCAATATGTAGCAGGATCTTATAACTGTAACCCTGATTCTGTGTTTGCATATTATGTGTTTGTGTGTGTATGCATATTGCGTGTGTGTGTGTGTGTGTGTGTGTGTGTGTGTGTGTGTGTGTGTATGTATGTGTGTGTGTGTGTGTGTGTGTGTTTGTGTGTGTGTGTGTGTGTGTGTGTGTGTGTGTGTGTGTGTGTGTGTGTGTGTGTGTGTGTGTGTGATGGGTACACTGCACTGATGAAGGCCCAATAAGGCCGAAACAGTGCTACATACATGACTGGTATATTTGTTTTATAAAGTTTCTCTTGGCTACCATAGGCATACCAGTCATGTATTCTAGCACTGTCTGCAGTTCTTCTTGATTTCATGTAATGTGTTGTGGTTTGCTATATGGCATTTTGCACACGTGACATCATAGTGCACTTCTTCTGTGGTACCCTCAGCTCATAAATGTATCCTTTTTATACCATGGTACGTATTTATTATTGTTTTTGTATGCACATGTGAGCATGAGCGCATGCACACACACGTACGTACACACACCACACACATGTACAATGTTTTGTTTGTTGTACATGTAAAGTTGATTGTTTGAAGCAGGACATGCATGCATACATACGTATGTGTATTGTATATGATTAATATGTTTGCTTGTATACATATTATGCATGCACATGTGCTATAGTTTTCCTAATGTCTGCTGTCATAGGTTTACAAACTTACACTGCAATGGTGCATGATGCATAGACAAAAAGTGTTGAGATTTATGATTGCATATATGAATGGTAATCCAAGCAAGTTGGAATTATATTTTGTGCAAATCCCCCTATTTAATTTTAGTGTAATTTATGAACTTAACTTGATGAACAGCTATAGAAGTAGAAATATAGGAACTTGAGGTTAGGGTTATAGGAATTTAGGGTTATTCTTATGGAGTTTAGGGTTGGTTAGGGTTAGGGTTATCATATGGGGTTATATAGCTAGGGTTATAATTAGGGTTAAGGTTTTAAATAATGGAATTGCATTGTCTATAATATACCAAACTTCAAAGTGCATATGAAGGTATGTGTGTGCGTGCGTGCATGTATGCATGCGTGCGTGCGTGCATGTATGCATGCGTGCGTGCGTGTGTGTGTGTACATGTGTGTGTATAATGTTTGTATGACATTGTATGTATTATACGTATGACCATGCACATGATTTTATTTGAAGTGCATTTTAAACAGACCTTTGCCAATTTAAGTGCTTGCGCTGTATGGATGCATGTACATACATACGTCTGATGGTTGAATGCCTAGTTTTGTTATACAGTGAAACCTTTCTAATCTGACAACTATTTAATCCAACATATATTTCTCTCTAATCCAACCATTTAATGAGGTATGCACAGTCACCATCTTAGAGTATGGACAGAGTCACTCCATAATTCAACAACCTCCTAATCTGATAATATATTCTCAGGTCCCATTGAGTGTTGAATTAGAGATTTCACTCTAGTATATAGTGTAATTGTTTT
>CAUJGJ010000125.1:565000-570000 GCA_963170055.1 Halisarca cf. caerulea
CGCAGATTGTTTCCATTCACGGAAAGGTCAGGAGATATTGTGCGACATGTGGGAAACACAGGAGCTATGTGACGTCACTCTGTGTGTGAAAGGGAAGGAATTTAGGGCACACAAGGTTGTGCTGGCAAGTAGCAGTCCTTACTTCAGGGCTATGTTCACCTGTGGACTCAGCGAGAGCAGTCAGTCCTCAGTTAACCTTGATGCCATTAGCAATGCTGACATTGTGGAGTGTATTCTTCATTATTTTTATTCTTCCAAGTTCATCATTGATTCGGATCTTGTACAGGATGTAATTCCAGTGGCAGAGATGCTGCAGGTGATCAGTCTGAAGGAAGCATGTGCCGAGCATCTTTTGAGACAACTCACTGTCAGCAATTGTCTGGGAGTGTACGCTTTTGCAGATGCTCACAACTGTCGAAAGCTGCACGAAGAAGCCCTCAGAGTGATCCAACGCAATTTTCCTGAGTTGATACTTGGCACTGAATTCAAACAGCTGTCGTACAACCATGTACTCAGTCTTGTCTCTCTTGATCATCTTGCTGTCTCCAATGAAGCTCGAGTGTACGACGCCATCATGTGTTGGGTCAAGCACAATGCGGAGGAGAGACGGCAGCACCTCAAGGAACTCCTCCAACAGGTTAGGAAGGAACCTACATATATGCTGTAGAAACACATTGAGATAAATCCCAGGGGACACTAATAATTCTTGAGTATGTAATGGGGATTAGTTTATTTTACTTTTTTAATTTTTTTTTAATTATTTTAATTTTATTATTTTAGGGAGTATTTTATTATGTGTTTTATCACTGTTTGTGTGTCATCTACCTTTTGCATGTCGGGGTGTTTATTTGCTTTTGTGTCTGCTTTGTAATGTGTATGCTAGCCTGTTTGTTTGTATTTAGATAAGCCTGTTTACTTGTATCTACACTTGTTTGTTTGCACATGCGTTGCCAGTTTTTTCCATGCTACTCCATCCACATTCCTGTTTGCATGTTACCCTCTTATTGGGTGCATGTTCACTGCCTGTTTGCATGTTACCCTCTTATTGGGTGCATGTTCACTGCCTGTTTGCATGTTACCCTCTTATTGGGTGCATGTTCACTGCCTGTTTGCATGTTACCCTCTTATTGGGTGCATGTTCACTGCCTGTTTGTATGTTACCCTCTTATTGGACGCATGTTCACTGCCTGTTTGCGTAATATGTACCTTATGGGCACTTTTTTTAGTGGGTCTTAAATTTATATAATTTAGTGACCTTCCAAGAAATCATTAGAATTAGTGCCTGTTAAAAATAGTGGTTGCCAAAAATTGGATTCACTTATGTTAATTCATGCAACAGATAATTGTGTTACTGTAAACACTAAATTTAGTACCCACTATATTTTGACAATTGCAAAGCACTAAATTTAGTTCCCCCCCCCCCCCCCCCAAATATTTGTTTAAATGTCCTCTTGCACAGGTTCGCTTGCCTCTTGTGGCTTCCGAGTTCTTGTTTGATCAAGTTAGCAAAGACTCTCTGATCACTTCAGACCGGGAATGCCATCAGATTCTCATGGATGCACTTCAGCTGAAATACATGCCAGAGAGGGTGAGCAACTCCACTGCGAAAATGGTCACTCCAAGGAAACTTCCTGGTGGTTCTGTTCAGGTACGAAGTACGTATGTGAGTGTGGAAGTACAGTTGTGACTCTTTAATCTTAATCTGGGCTTTGATAATCCCGAACCCTTGCTATTCAGGCAGTAGAAATGTGTACCCAAGGTGCACAGTGCACTGTAAGGAGATTTGTCAATCCAGCGTACTTTTTCATCCAGCATCTTTTAGTGCAACGAATGTGGTTGGATTAAAGAGTCATGCACGACTGTACATGGTCATTGTATGCATGCGTGTCTGTGTGTATTTGATGAACATATTGTTGTTGCGTATGGATGTTTACCCCTTTATCTGTTTTGTACTTTTGTCTTTGCACTTGTGTGTGTGTCCATGTGTGTGTGTACATGTACGTGTGTGTATGTGTGTGTGTGTGTATGTGTGTGTGTGTGTGTGTGTGTGTGTGTGTGTGTGTGTGTGTGTGTGTGTGTGTGTGTGTGTGTGTGCATGTGTGTTTGCATGTATGCAATGCATGCATGCATGGCTTTGGGCAGTGTAATAATATTCATATCATATGTATTATCGAGTTATTCTCATTATCCTGTTGTGTTCTCAGGTGGTGGCGGTGTTTGGTGGGATGGGACGGGCCGAACCATGTTCTTCCACAGAGCTCTACACCCCTGCCTCCAACCAGTGGCAGCCCCTCCCCCCAATGCGCCTACCTCGCTGGGGTTCCGGTGTGGCTGTACTTGGGAATGAAGTGTACATTGCGGGAGGGAGTGACAGTCATTCGCGACTGTACTCGGTTGAGCGGTTCGACATGATGTCTCTGCAGTGGAGTGCCGCTCCCCACATGACTGTCCCTAGGAACGGCGTGGGGTTGATCGCTCACAGAGGTACGTATGTACTGTACATATGTCAGAATTTTCATGATCCTATTTCTTACTATTTTGTTAACTTGTGTACTCTAACCCACTCAATTTACACCTACCGCATATTATGATTTATTTTCTAAGTGCATTCTGTCAATAGTCAACTTTTGATTTTCAAGAAGTTTGATTTTGTACTTTGTAGCCTGCATTTCAATGCATGCTGCTCTTTCTTCCTATACCTACAGAATACCTTTACGCACTGGGTGGGTTTGATGGTCAGAATCCTCTGAAGACTGTTGAGAGGTATTCGTCAGTCTCTGGTCACTGGATGCGAGTTGCTGACATGATAGAACAACGATATGGTGTTGGTGTGGGTGTCATGGATGGTAAGTGCGTGTGCCATGGGATTTGTGTGTATCTGTGCATGTGTACTTTGTGTGTGTGTGTGTGTGTGTGTGTGTGTGTGTGTGTGTGTGTGTTGTGTGTGTGTGTGTGTGTGTGTGTGTGTGTGTGTTGTGTGTGTGTGTATGCGTGTGTGCGTGTGTGCATGCGTGCGTGCATGCATGCGTGTGTGTGTTTGTGAGTGAGTGCAAACACGAATATGTCTGTGTATCTATAAAATCTTTTCTGAAGGAAAACTAATAGGGATACTATTTTTCACTCTATTTATTGGCTTTTCATATTGACTTTGTAGATGTTATCTATGTCATCGGAGGTACTGATGTCTCTGATCTCAAAAGTGCTGAATGTTATGATACAGAAACTGACCAGTGGCATCATATCACTCCAATGCACAAGGCTCGAAAGTATCCCGGTGTTGTAGTCATGGGCGGGCGTGTCTTCACGTTTGGTGGGTGTGACGGTACCGCCACTCACTCTTCTGTTGAAGTCTACAATCCTGCAATGGAGCAATGGGTGTTTGTTAGTGCCATGGCCACGCCCAGGAGCGGGATGGGCGTGGCACATCTCAACGGGTACATTTTCGTCATTGGTGGGTCCTGTAACGGCGTACCCTTGTGTTCAGTGGAGCAGTATGACCCCCTAGGGGACCATTGGCAGAGTGTGGCTCCTATGAATACAGCTAGGGACCGCATGTGTGCCACAGTCCTAGAGGTACAGAGAACGGACATGTTGAGTCTCAAGACTACGTCATCAAAAGCTGTTTCTCAGCATCATCACGTGCATTTCAGGCAGTATTCTTCATGATTTGTACTCACTTTACTATGTGTAAACATGTTTCTGTGAAAGTGTTTGCCCAGTTTTGGCTTTGTATGTTTGTTCCGACCTCACACATTGTTGTATCAGTGGAGAATCATTATTTGACATTTAATGCACCCATCTTCCTCAGAAAATTGCCATTCAGGAGGAGGGTTGCCCCCCCTCCCCAAGTAAGGTACGTAGCATGCAGGAGGGGTCCAGGTCCCCTAAAAAAATTGGCCAATCAAAAAGAAATGGGCCGGGGATCCTAGGAGGCGATATATTTTTGCAATTTTAACATTAATTCTAACTGAATTTGTCAATAGTGTATTATGTTCATACACTTTATATTATCACTAAAGTGACAAATACATATGCTACCATATAAATGTAGCCACATCCCATCTAATGCGGAGTATCTTCTTCCTACATCACTGTATTGTACGAGGATGTAATTTAAATTTTAAAACGGAAGTTTCCTTTATTTAATCAATGGGCAAAGTTTGCGCAATAATATAGTTTCGCTCACTTTTTGTTACACGTGAAAGTAGAGCCAAAAATCTGCAACCTAGCTGGCCTTAGTCTCGTACTCAGATCATTCCGCCAGCCGTCATTTATTCTACCCCCACCCGAAGTACGAAGAGGGATGAGGCTATCAAGGCTACTGAGATTCGTTAGTAAGTAAGCCGTAACCACGTACGTGTGCGGTGAAGCATTCTGTTATCTCCGGGTGTGTCTCCTTTTGGTGCTCTACCTTTCAGCGCGAACTGATTTTGGATCCTTTTTATCTTCAAATGTCGAGGATTTATTTCTTATTCCGGAGGTGAGCGCATACTGCTTAGGCGTTAGACACTCTATACTACTAGTACTTAGGCCATACTGGTTCATATAAACAACTTTAAATCGAGTATAAGTTATGAAATTTCGTCTTTACGATAATGAGCAAGAATACAGAACATGGGGCCACGTGTGCATGCAATATCGCTATACTGAGCATAATATGATATAGCGTATATGTTAGATAATTATGCTATATAGAAGCACATGCGATACGTGTGTGACAGATTATTGTGATATTTCATCAATATAGATAATCAATCAATAAAAGGTAACTGGAAGATAATAAAAGATAATAAAAGAGCAACAAAATTGTGACATTTTATGTTCACAGTAGCTACAAGTCATCTGGCAGGGGTGATTTTGTAGACTACAGACAACTACACTGACCTTAGCCTCGACTCTGATTGGGCACAAACTGCTGGTAGTAGGCAATTTTTATGTGTTGGTTCCTAATGTCTGTAGAGTGAATACACTCCACCAGTTCTTCCGGTTGAGCTGCCAAC
>CAUJGJ010000125.1:572500-577500 GCA_963170055.1 Halisarca cf. caerulea
CAGCTGTTCTTCTACCTTTTCTGTTCCACATATCTACAATCTCTTCAAGATCAAGAGTAATTCTGCATGTGCCACAATCAACCTTGAATGGTCCAAAATGGCCTCGGATACCACCTTATATAACCTAAAAACTCAAATTTTCCCTGGGGGAGCATACCCCCAGACCCCCTAGCTATATATGTACCCCTATGACTCTACTACGTACATATCTGCACATCCTTACATCACTACCCTGCATGTGTTTCTATAGACATTAGGATACCATGTGTGTACATATAAAACTATTGGCATATCTTACACAGCAGACATAAACTGTGATACTGAAGCTTCCCCCAAAAAGTTAATCCTAGATAGAACCCTGATCGATATTATGCGTAGGTGCTTAGTGTCAGATCAGCACTAGAAATCTGGTCATCTCATCATGTCATTTGAGAACCACAAATGAGTCTGAAAATGCACCTCTTAGGGTATAAATTCAAAATGCCCCCATATCCCCCTAGAAGGCGTGCTATTGCGCGCACTCCCTTTGCCCCCCCCCCCCCCCATGTTTTTTGTTAGCATTGTTTTGCCCCCCCTTGCCTTTTTCTAAATGAAACCCTGGCATGTGTGTGTGTGTGTGTGCGTGTGTGTGTGTGTGTGTATGTGTGTGTGTGTGTGTGTGTGTGTGCGTGCGTGCGTGTGTGTGTGTGTGTGTGTGTGTGTGTGTGTGTGTGTGTGTGTGTGTGTGTGTGTGTATGTTTATTATGTACTCTTGAATACATATGCCTAGATTTACTACTCTCTGTACATAAATTCAGGAAATTATTGACTACTGTCACAAACAAGGCATATTGGTGTTGGTTGATGGTGCACATGCTTTTGGAAATACACACTTGGATATGAGGTATGTACATACATGCATGTACTTGCAGGTGTGTGTGTGTGTGTGTGTGTGTGTGTGTGTGTGTGTGTGTGTGTGTGTGTGTGTGTGTGTGTGTGTGTGTGTGTGTGTGCGTGCGTGCGTGCATGTACGTGTGTGTGTGCATGTGTGTTTGAACGTGTATGTGTATGCATGCATTATTTTATAATTCCAGTGCATAGTATTCATTACAGTATAATTTGTGTCCTTCCTGTGCAGTTCATTGGATCCTGATTTTTATATTGCCAATTGTCACAAGTGGTTCTGCTCTCCCAAAGTGTGTAAGATGTGCATTTGTACGCACACACACACACGCATGCACGCACGCACGCACTCATGCACCCCCGCATGTACACACACTCACTTACACACACACACGTGCACACACACAGACACACACACACACACACACACACACACACACACACACACACACACACACACACACACACACACACACACACACACACACACACACACATGAACACATGCACAAGCATACGTGCACCCAGCATGTAGTATATGTAAAACCTGGCATACTTATCCTAATGACTATGTGCGTACGTAAGTGTATTGAATGGGGCAGTTGCTGGTGTATGCATTTGCAGGGTTGTGCCTTCATGTATGTGGCCTCTAAGCATAAGAAACTGATAACACCGTTGAGTGTGACTCATGGTATGCAGTATGGATTCTCCTCTTCGTTCATATTTGGTGGAACTAGGGACTACAGTGCCTGGTTGTCCTTACCCACAGGTGTGTGTGTGTGTGTGTGTGTGTGTGTGTGTGTGTGTGTGTGTGTGTGTGTGTGCGTGTGTGCGCGTGTGTGTGTATATACATGTGTGTGTGTATATACATGTGTGTGTGTGTGTGTGTGTGTGTGTGTGTGTGTGTGTGTGTGTGTGTGTGTGTGTTTGCATGGGTGTGTACATGCCTGTGTGTCAATGAATTAGTGTGCATATGAGCTTAAGTTTCAATAAACTGTGTTCAATTTATATGGAATTCTTTACCATTGTATATGTAGTGGTTGAGTTTTGGAACCATTATGGACCTGAACGTATCCGTGACTACATCCACACAACTGTTATGACAGGAGGTGAGTACATGCTACTCTTATGAAGTGTGTGTGTCTACAGGGCTGTTATGAGGGGAGGTGTGTCCACAGTACTGTTATGAGGGTGTGTGTGTCCACAGTGCTGTTGTGAGGGGAGGTGTGTCCACAGTGCTGTTATGAGGGGAGGTGTGTCCACAGTGCTGTTGTGAGGGGAGGTGTGTCCACAGTGCTGTTATGAGGGGAGGTGTGTCCACAGTGCTGTTATGAGGGGAGGTGTGTCCACAGTGCTGTTATGAAGGGAGTTGTATCCATGCATGGTACATTTATGAAGAGTGGTGTGTCCATGGTACTTTTATGAAGGGAGGTGTGTCCATGGTACATTTATGAAGGGAGGTGTGTCCATAACACTGTTATGAAGGGAGGTGTGTCCATAACACTGTTATGAAGGGAGGTGTGTCCATGGTACTGTTATGAAGGGAGGTGTGTCCATAACACTATTATGAGGGAAGGTACATCTGCCATTGTGCGGGATGGTACCCCATGCTGTAAGTAATTTCATGATAAGAGTAGCCCCATGGAGCTTTTAGTTATATGTAGTGTATATGTGTGTATGAATGTGTGTATTTCTATCGACACTGTAAACACTAGTATTGTGTATATGTATAGCATCTGTTACCATGGTAATGGTAACGGATGCTATACATATATATGGATACTATACATATACACAATACAGCGATTTTATGTATAAAACATGGGCGTCTAACCCACCATGAATTATACTTGGAAACTTGTGTTTTCAGGCAAATACCTCTCTGCAATGTTCTTGAAGACCTTTCTGAAGAAACACGCTACCAATCAAACCCAAAAGAAGCCAGTCACCACGAGAAGTGAACTTAGCATCGTAGCTGAGAAAATCCTCTTCGGGGATTGTAGCCACCGATTCCCTTTGGAAACTCGATATTTAGCATTTAAATTGCTTCGTCAAATCCCTTGGAAGTCAAGAACACCTACCCAAAGTCCACAAACGGATGCTATAATGGTTAAGACATAGGCACTTGGGTTGTATGCATATAATGTACACTCGACCTAAGCTTTGCACCCTCGGGACTCAGCATTTTCTATGCCGTACAGCCCTCGCGCCTATGTCTTAACCACTAAATAATGTACATACATACCGTATATTGTTTGTAATGAATATGTAGTTCACAAAAAATTGTATAATGCTGTATGTTGTCCAGCTGAACTAATTACCAAGGAGCTTGGTACACGTTTCCTGGCAGACAAGAGCCTGTTTGGACCCATGGCAGCTGTGGAGCTTCCTCTTCCTCCAATGTACGCTGATGCGGACATTGTGACTGCGGCTATCGAGTTGAAAAAACTGCTCTACAACAGATACACAATAGAAGTATGTATATGCCCCTGTTGGATTGAGTGTGTTGAAATGTTTTATCTGTTATTTACATATGCTGGCTGAGGTCTTGGGGTTTTCAAAGTATAGCAGCTGCATATTTGAGTTTGTAGGGTCTATGTGTCCTGTTCTTACCGAGATCACCTTTCACACTCACAGAAGATTTCATGTATAACTTGCCCAAATTCGCTGATGATTGATTCTTAAATTTCTAGATGCTAGTCTTAATACACAGGATTGCTTCTCCCTTCAATCAATACTGGTATCAGCCTCGTTCCAGTCTAGAAGCTGTTTAGTTACAATAAAGTTGATTGTCGCTATGAGTTGGTTTTCTCGTGGTGTAATTAACTGCTTATTTTGTGTATACTGACGCTCGAGTTTTATCCATGCTGTCTCCCAACCCTTTGGTGTACCATAAACTGCATATGTGCTTGGATTTTTTTGCTGTACGTACTATCAAGTTGTACTGACTGTCACACTTGTGAATCTACCAAATTTTTCCTGAACAGATTTTGGCTACTATAATTTGAGCACTGTGATTTTTCTGCATAGGCAGTGTTAGTACTACCTTTTGTCTCATCTCCTCCCCTGCTTAGGTCCCTGTTAAGGTGTGTAATGATAAGCTGTTTGTCCGCCTATCAGCTCACGTGCACAACGAGCTCAGTGAATTCCAGCACTTGGCAGACGCTATGAGTGACCTAATGTTGGAGTGAAAATCAATGGGATTACAATTGATGTGACCTGTTTCACTGTCCAAGCCTTATATCTAGTTTTATATAGCAATAAATGATGAATGATGCTCAATCTAAAACAGTAAAGTATCCATAATATTATTATTTTGAAATTTTGACGTGACAAACATAATTAATTTTTTTTTTGCTCCATGCCCATGAATATTTACCAAGTGTATCAGTAAAATTACTTATTTTCATTGTTGTTTGTTAGTTGTTCTTCCATTCTGTTTAATATTGTATATATATAAAAATAATGCTAACTGCTTATCGTATCATTCTTATAATTATAGTATTAATTATGTTTGTACTTATTCATTTCTTGTTTAATCTGTGTAAGATTTGCTATTGTTAATGTGAACTACGGAATGAGCCAAACCTCACAATGTAGCATATCATTAATTATAGATTAATGTCATAATTTATAGTATATAGTGGAAACTGCACGTTAAATTAATTGTTCCTCTGTACTGTATGTATTATAATGTGTCAGATAAACCGATGAAGCTATAGTCTTACATATATAGCCGACTCATACCCGCCATTTTCTAGGGGGAGGATCGAGTTCTAGGAAATGGAGGACACGCGGGTTCGAACTAGCCATTAGGGAGAGCTTTTAGCATTTAGGTCTGATGCAATATTCCATCAGTGTTGCACAAGAGGATCTAGAATCTCATTATTGAATCTAGCATACATATGCATAGGTAACTCTCTGCATTTTACCATTTTTAACATATACAACTGCAGTCTCTGTAGTCTCTATAGTCTCTATAGTCTCTGTAGTCTCTGCAGTCTCTGTAGTCTCTGTAGTCTCTGCAGTCTCTATAGTCTCTGCAGTCTCTGTAGTCTCTGTAGTCTCTATAGTCTCTGCAGTCTCTGTAGTCTCTGTAGTCTCTGTAGTCTCCATAG
>CAUJGJ010000125.1:592500-615000 GCA_963170055.1 Halisarca cf. caerulea
GTGTGTGTGTGTGTGTGTGTGTGTGTGTGTGTGTGTGTGTGTGTGTGTGTGCGTGTGTGTGTGTGCGTGTGTGCGTGTGTGTGTGTGTGTGTGTGTGTGAGGTGTGTGTGTGTGTGTGTGTGTGTGTGTGTGTGTGTGTGTGTGTGTGTGTGTGTGTGTGTGTGTATGTGTGTGTGCATGTGTGCGCACACCTGTGTATGTGTGTTTGTGTGTGTGTGTGTGTGTGTGTGTGTGTGTGTGTGTGTGTGTGTGTGTGTGTGTGTGTGTGTGTGTGTGTGTGTGTGTGTGTGTGTGTGTGTGTGTGTGTGTGTGTGTGTGTGTGTGTGTGTGTGTGTGTGTGTGTGCCTGCCTGCATGTGTGTGTGTGTGAGTGTATGTATGCATTCATGTGTGCGTGTGTGTGTATGTACATGTGCTTTGTGTGTAATATGCATGTGGTCACTCCCTACAACACCTGTTCACCTGTACTGCAGGGGTGTGCAGTGATGTATGTTGCTCCCCAACACCAGAAGATGATCAGACCGCTGGTAGTCTCTCACGGCTTTGGACAAGGATTTGTGTCTGAATTCATGTTTGCTGGAACTAAGGATTACGCTCAATGGCTTGGGCTACTTGCATGTAGGCAATGCACATAATTGTGGGGATGATTTTGGCTTATTTTCTTGTCTGTGTGATAGTATACTACGTATGTACATGTACTAGCATACTCTTTGTGTGGACTCATGTGAGCATGTACTTTGCATGCGAAGTATAGAGTATCTATGCTGTGAGTGATTATTGACATATTATTATAAATAGTGTTTTTTTAGTGCTCAAATTTTGGAACCATTATGGACCTGAACGTATTCGTGACTACATCCACACAACTGTTAAGACAGGGGGTGAGTACATCCAGCTGTCATTAGGGGAGGTGTGTCTACAGTGCTGTCATTAGGGGAGGTGTGTCTACAGTGCTGTTATGAGGGGAGGTGTGTCTACAGTGCTGTTATGAGGGGAGGTGTGTCTACAGTGCTGTTATGAGGGGAGGTGTGTCTACAGTGCTGTTATGAAGGGAGGTGTGTCTACAGTGCTGTTATGAAGGGAGGTGTGTCTACAGTGCTGTTATGAGGGGAGGTGTGTCTACAGTGCTGTTATGAGGGGAGGTGTGTCTACAGTGCTGTTATGAAGGGAGGTGTGTCTACAGTGCTGTTATGAAGGGAGGTGTGTCTACAGTGCTGTTATGAGGGGAGGTGTGTCTACAGTGCTGTTATGAGGGGAGGTGAGTACATCCAGCTGTTATTAGGGGAGGTGTGTCTACCGTGCTGTTGTCAGGGGAGATGTGTCTACAGTGCTGTTATGAGGGGATATGTGTGCGCAGTACTGTGAGGGGAGGTGTATCTACACTTCTGTTGTGAGTGGAGGTGCGTCCATACTACTGGTATGAAGGGAGGTGTGTTCCACTGTTTACTTTAAAGGGGAAGACTAACGTGAAGAAGTGAAAGGAATCTATCCTATACTATCAACTGTCATCAGGGTTTCACTGATGGTGGTGGTTACTCCCCTGCAACAGATGTCTGCCCTACCCCCCCACACACAGATAGTTCAAGAATAATATGCTTATGTTTGTGGGTTTATGCTTTGCAAGAATGCCCCTCCCCCTGGTCAAATCCTAAACTGAGGCCCAGTTGTTGTCTTCTGCTACCACATACAATGATTTACTGTTCACTCACTCTCTAATCCCAATAGCAACTTTTTTTATGCGTGCATTTTATCCCTGGCTTGACTCTCCCTTCAGAATCACTACATATCTACAGGAAACTATTTCCACTCACCTCACAGTTTATGTTTCTCTCTCGTGCATTGCACCATAGATACTCTCTACTCCATACACACACAGCTGATATTCTCACCAAACAGTGGAAAACTGGTCTGTTAGCAGAAAAGAGTCTTTTTGGTCCGATGTTTACCGTGAAGCTACCAAAACTTGCTATGTTCGCTGACAAAGATTTGATAGACTCAAATGATTGCATTGTTCTCCAGAACATCCTTTTCCACAAGTACAATATTGAGGTACATGTGTGTATGTGTGTATGTGTGTGTGTGTGTGTGTGTGTGTGTGTGTGTGTGTGTGTGTGTGTGTGTGTGTGTGTGTGTGTGCGTGTGTGTGTGTGTGTGTGTGTATGTGAGTGTGCATGTGTGTGCGTGCATGCATGTGTGTGTGTGTGGTGTATGTGTGCATGTATGTGTGCATGTGTATGTATATGCATGTTCGTGTGTAAACTGAGGTGTGCACATAAACTGTGTGTTTTGTTATAGTTTTATGCCATTATGTATGCACATATCCCTATTCCACCAGTTAGTTTTTGTGTCATCCTTACATATGGAGTACTACTGTACTCCATAGTATGTGATTGCTCTCTGTTTCCCTATGCATATGTATATGTCTACAGACCATGTTTGATTGAAATACTGAAACAGTTGTAGCAAAGTGTACTTTAGTAATCCCAAGTCTCTGTGTCTTGCTCACTTTCATCAACAGGTACCAGTCAAAGTCCATGAAGGACAGCTCTATGTTCGCATCTCAGCTCATGTCTACAACGATTTGAGTGAATTCCAGCACTTTGCAAATGTGGTCAGTAAAATGGCTGCTTAGAACTGAACGTGCCAACCAGACCATTTGTGTGGTTTTGCTGTATATAGATAAATGTATACTGTTCTTACCAAGTAATTGTGTGGTTAAATGAAAAAGAAATAAGCACTATATGTCAGAAGTGTGCAGCATGTATAAGCAATATTATATGTATTAGTTATACCCCGCTTTTGCTGGGTACATGGGAATATACTAAGTGTTAGGTGTTGATGCACCAAGGCGGTCTCTTTGAAGATAATAGAAACCGCCCACGCAGTGGGATACATATTATGAAATCACATAGAATTATTGACTTGGAGTAGCTGATGTAACACAAATGTCAGTGTTTCCTGTACAGGGCAAATTTCTAACATTATATTTAATTTATTTGACAATATAATAAAAATTTTAATTAATTATCGTTTAGTAGCTTGATGGCATGGGTATCGTGTTTGGAGGAGCTAGTGGGATTGGCTGCTTTAGCCTTGCATGTGGTGTGGGAGAATTACTAACAAAATATCTAATATACAGTGAAAGTTCCTTATAACAAACTCCCTGATATTGTGAAAACCCAATCTTGAATCTATGAGACTACTTGTGTGGGACCAGATAGATTGCTATGTATGCAAAATGACCTCTGATTAGTGGAAACCTCTGCACAACAAACTCTTTCTCAGATCCCAAAGTGTTAAGAGGTTCCACTGTATACTGAATTCAAATGTGTGCAGCGGAGTACTGGGTATTTAGAACGCTGGCAAAAACACCACCATGCTGGAAAGTACATTGCTGCACGGCCACATACCTTTCATTTAGGATAAGAAGGCCTAAGGATGCTATGATTATGGATGCCAATGGTTTTACCTTCTGTTATACATTACATAATAATTTGTGCATTTTATTTTTTCTTATACCCCTGATCATGAGTGCCAAGTTTGAGGCAATGTCATCTTTGAATGTCCATGTGTGACAAGGTTGTGTGGTATGTGTGATTGTATGATCATGAGTTTGAATTCTCCGGACTACTTCGAATTCACTGACTCAACCTGACAACGGATATCGGTCTATAAGTAGTTCTCAGAAGGGTACATGGGTCTTACTAGTGCCCTGCTTTCACAGCCAATTCACAATTATAGTCTTGTGGAGCCAGACCCATCTCCTCCTCCAATACTTGGCATAATCAATTTTAAGTATGGATCGAACATGTGAATTTAATCGAAAAGGATTTAAAAGTGTTGTAATATATGCCTGGATGAAAGATTGGATCTGGACTGGCTGTGCGTAGTTTTGGCGTTGCTAGATCGAAATCCTCCATTCCTGCTGACTGGTCACGCCAGACTAATGCCCACGTGATAACCCACAAAATGGAGGAAAAACAGATTTCAGTCGCAAGTGAAACCGCAGAAAGTGAGCGCCTAGAGGTATCAGTAACCATGATAGACTTGCTATAAAGAATGAAAACGAGCCTTTTTAGACAAGAGATGTAACGCCAGCTTGCAGCAGAACCCCGCAAGGAATAGGGTCAGCGTTATCCTGCAGGTGCAAAAGAGGCTTAATTTGGTAAAGGAAAATATCGCTCAAGTTGTAGTGTTCAATGGTAGTTCTGTGTCCCGTGTTCACAATTTGAATAGTGAAATCTTTGAGTAAGGTAAATGGGAGGGTGGGGGGTAATTTGGAACAGGACCTGTAACTTTTGTTGCGGTTAAGTTACCCAGCCATCCTTGCCACTGCCAAACTCCCATGGAGACAGTGTAGACTAGAAATAATGGATGTAGCTTGTGGTCGACACTGCTTTTGGTCTGACTGTGCCAAATTGCCCCCCTTTACCTTAACAAAAATTGTAAGAAATTAACAACTACAATGAAGGTATTCCTGATCATCATGGTGACTCAATGGTGAGCAGATTAGATTCGCCATGGGTGGAATCTTGCAGATTACAGTCTCAAATCTATTTTCATTTTGAGTGTAGTAACGTTTGGGTCCCTGTTTCTACCAACACATTATGCCAATGGGTTCTGTCCTTGTGATATAGTAACACAATGCAGCAACAGACTCTCTATATGACGTAGTAAAGAGAGTCTGTAATGTAGATAACACATCCCACCACCAACACCCGCAGTTAAGGCTTGGTTGCTGATTGTGGCAGTTCTTGTGTGGCGCAAGGTTCCTGCTTGTGGCGACATTGGCAGAAGGAAGTACAGTGGAACCCCTCTAATCCGGACACCTTGGGACCTGAAAGCACTGTCCTGATTATTGAGGTGTCCTCATTTCAGGGGTTGGAGATGTACTGTGATGTATTATTATTATAGTGGATTATTTGGTTCCCGTGGCATGTGTCCACATTAGAGGGGTGTCCCTAATTCAGGGGTCTGGATTAGAGGGGTACCACTGTATAGTGTATGTTTGGATCTTTCTCTCAAGACTATGTCACCAAAAAGTGACTCTGAGTGGTACAATGTGAGTTTTCACTTATATTGATTTTCCTTAGACCAGGAAAGTAAAAAAGTGCCTGGTTGGAACTTCTTCATCCCAACAACTATAGAAGACCTCCTCCATACCCCTGAGGTGAGCTTGAGCAGGCAGTGCAGTGGAATCTGGTTTATCCAACCGCATCTAATTCTTATAGATGTGTCAGATAAACCAGGTGTTGGTTAAATCAGGTAAAATTTGTGTACAATAAATTATTGATTGAGTTTAGTGACAGGGATTCACAGCTGAGTGTGGAATAAATGAGGTTTATGGTTAAACCGGTTTTGGGTAATTCACATTTGACTGCACACATATGCTGTATTTGCAAGTGCGAATTGAGGCTGTCAATTCCCCTTATATATATTTCTTTCTGTGTAGGAAAAATACACTCCACCAGTTCTTCCGGTTGAATTGCCAACATTTCCAGATGCCAAGACTGAGAAGTTTGGTCTTGAATTCAGAAAAGCCCATTTTTTCCTTAGAGATGTCACCTACCTGAATCACGGGGCTTTTGGAGGTGCAGTGAGGGAAGTCCTCAACTTCACTCAAAGGATGCAAGAGCATTGTGAGAAGCAACCGGTAAGGTTCTTTGATAGAGAGCTGATGCAGTTGCTGGCCCACGTGACACGACAGATGGCAAAGTTTGTTGGTAAGTGATCCCCTGTTGTACAGTTTCGTGCCCATCGCTGCTATGATGTGCATATGTACATTGTATGCACTGAAATTTGAATTGTATGCACTGAATCCTTGCTGTACAACCAGTAGAAATGTGTACCCAATGTGCACAGTGCATTGTAAGAAGATTTGCTAATTCATCACCCTCTTTAATCCAGCATAGTTTAGTGCAGCAAATGTGGCAGGCAGGATTGAAGAGACGTGACTGTAGTGAACGCTCCACCTTGAAATGTTACTGCTTTTGTATGTGAACATGTTACCATTGTTACTCTTGTATGTTTTACAATGTCACAATTATGTCCTGTATTGTGCAATACCTGTGTAGGTTTGCACAATGCAGGGCATTGTATCTATATATGTACTTCTTACATAATGTGTGTTGCCCCCAGGAACTGATCCATGGGATCTGCTTCTCCTGCCAAATGCCACTATGGGTGTGAATGTTGTATTACGTTCTGTGTCTTGGACGTTTGACTCGGATGACTCCATCTGCTTCTTCAACACAACCTACCGTGAGGCTTTGTAGTATGTCTGTGCTGTTTGCAAGCTCTATGTGTGTGTGAGGAAACATATACATTCGATCTACCGTATACCGGGAAAGTTTTGCGGAGTAAAACTTTCGCGAATTCCTAGATTTCACGATTTTCGTGAAAAAACTTTCGCGAATCGCTGCATTTCATATATAGATGTATAGAACAGAGCTAGCATTCGCGAAATAAAGTTTCGTGAATGCTGCCAAACTTTATCTCCACGAAACTTTCCCAGTATACGGTATATACCATATTTATGTACATATATCTGTACTGAGTATGTATAGAAAGTTTATTTTTATCTATTTTGGCACATTTATACATGTAAGTACCTTGACACACATGTACGCATGCACACACACACACACACACACACACACACACACACACACACACACACACACACACACACACACACACACACACACACACACACACACACACACACACATACACACACACACATGCATGCACACACACACACACACACATACACACACACACACACACACGCACGCATGCACACACGCGCGCACACACACACACACACACACACACACACATACACACACACACACACACATTCTGTATTCACCACTACCAGCATATGCTAATATACTTGTTTGTGGCTTGTTTTATGTCATTAGCAATGACAACTACTTTATTGAAATACCTGAAAACGGATTTTAACATTAATAGCTATCAAATTGACTTAAAGTTTCCCATTCAGTCAAAGGAAGAAATAGTGGAGACTATAAAGAGCAATTTAAGGTTTGTTTGACATTGTAAAGAAAGTCCTTTTGTTTGTGTGTTCACATGTGTGTGTGTTTTCATGCACGTGTACATGTGTGTGTGTGTGTGTGTGTGTGTGTGTGTGTGTGCGTGCGCGCGCGTGTGTGCGTGCTTGTGTGCGTGCGTGCGTGTGTGTGTGTGTGCATGTACATAGTATGTTCATGCATATGTGCATTTGGACTGTTCCAATTTTCCCTTAGACCTAAAACTAAGCTGCTTATAGTGGATCACATATCAAGTGGGTATGCATTCATAACACCACTGAAGGTTAGTATCCTCAGCTCCAAGTCTGATCTACCATTGAATATGCCCTCCACATGTGAAGTATGTGTTTGTTGTGCTGTCCAGGAAGTAGTGGAGGTCTGTCACAGCCGGGGCATCATGGTGCTGGTGGATGGTGCCCATGCACTGGGGAGCATTCCACTCAACTTAAAGTATGTTTACATCTGATTTTGTTTGTTTTCACTTACGTACGTGTGTTTGTGTTTCTGTTGTATCATTATGTAGGGAAGTCTCATAAAGATTTGTATTTTCATTTGCTAGCCAGACATCTTTATTGCAACAGGTGTTTTGTCAACTGTCTGCTACCTTCAGCAGTGGCTGCAACTTATGTTCACTACTGATGAAGTTAGCAGTCATTGCTGAAATGTCTGCTGTAATAAAGATTTCTATCTGGTGTATTTCAGATGGAGTCTTTCATCGCTATGTCTCTGCCTTGCAGTCAAAATCCCTTTACTTTTGTGTACTCGTAAAGTGGGACCCTCTTAGCATGAAACTCAAGGGACTGATGCTGTATGTTCATTTGATCAAAATTTCATGTTACCAGAACAACTGGGAATACTGAGAGCCGGGAAGGGCTGTTTGCTGTTGTCACGTGTACCAAAATTTCATGTTAAGTATTTTGCATTACCGAAGTTCCACTGTACTGCCGTCTGTTCTCCCCATTTTATTGAATATTGCATAGTTTCTGTGTTTTGTATGTACATTTTACATATTATGTGTTGATCATGCGTACATGACAGCTGCTCATAATGTTAGTATTGTTTCTGCTACGTATGTACGTATGTATGTATTGTACAGTATAGTATGTGTGACATACAGTATGCATACTGTATATACAACTTACTGTACAATATATAAATTGTATACTTTCTATGCTGTAAGTATATGTATGTATGTACATGTATGTACATGTATGTATGTACATGTGTGTACATGTATGTATTTATGAATTATGTGCTCATTTAGTAGTCTGTTTCTTGATATAGGGAGTTTGGAGCTGATTTTTACACTGCTAATGGACACAAGTGGTTTTGTTCACCCAAGGTGTGTGTGTGTGTGTGTGTGTGTGTGTGTGTGTGTGTGTGTGTGTGTAAGCGTGCATGTGTGTGTGTGTGTGTGTGTGTGTGTGTGTGTGTGTGTGTGTGTGTGTGTGTGCGTGTGCGTGCGTGCATGCATGTATGAGTGTACATGTGCGACGTACACTTCCCATACATGTGGTCACTCCCTACAACACCTGTTCACCTGTACTGCAGGGGTGTGCAGTGATGTATGTTGCTCCCCAACACCAGAAGATGATTAGACCACTGGTGGTCTCTCACGGCCTCGAAAATGGCTTTGCCTCTGAGTTCATATTCAGTGGCACCAAAGATTATGCTTCGTGGATTGGTCTATTGGCATGTAAGTATTTATTGTATTTTTCAAGTTGTGTGTGGTTAGTTTTGTTGTCAGAACCAGGTTTTTAGTTGGAATTGATACCATAATTTGTGGGTTGGGTGTGTGTGTGTATTATATTTTTTCAAGAGGTAAAATGTTCATAGATGCTAAAAATATGGATTATTCATGGTAAAATAAATTGTGGTTCATGTCAGAAGGACATTATACCTTGCAGTAAAATTAAAATTTGTTGGTAAAGATTTTGTGCTGGTTCCCTACCCAACCACAAAAACCGCAAATTTTTACTCCTCAAAAGTACCCACTTGCGTGGTATTTTGTTGGATGTTTGAAGTCAGCTAGTACCACTCAGGGGAGAAAACAATAGTGGTCTCTATTGACAGGTTGTCCTAGTTAAGAGGTGCACCAGTGTCATTTTGACGCCCATGTATCAGCATACAAATGCAGGTGGTCCTTGTATACAGGTGGTCCTTAACAGGTGATTCTTGTTTATATGTGGTCCTTGTACACAGGTGGTCCTTGTAGACAAGTGGTCCTTGTAGACAGGTGGTCCTCGTAGACAGATGGTCCTTGTGCACAAGTGGTCCTTGTACACAGTTGGTCCTTGTAGACAAGTGGGGTCCTTGTAGACAGGTGCAGGTGGTCCTTCTGGGCAGGGGGCCCTTCTAGACAGTTGTTTCTTGTATACAGGTGGTCCTTGTAAACAGGTGGTTCTAGTGGTCTTTAGGATAAGTGTCCCTGAATGCACTATCAGACTGCTTTGCACACCATATGTACTGTATAATGTGCTGCACATGCGGGATGTAGGAATTTGCACAGTGTGCACTCAGTCCAATTAAACTCTGTCTAGCCCTATGCCCATCTAGCCTCATGCATGTGTAGCCCTATGCTCGTCTAGCCCTATGCCTGTCTTGCCCTTTGCCCACCTAGCCCTGTACCGGTTTTGCAACTTAACCTTGTTCCAAGTGTTTTTGGAGAATCCTTTTTTGATAATGGCTTTTTGCACGATCCTGTGTCAATCCTACATCCTTGTACCATTTTTAAATGGTTTTTATACACCCTTTATGAAAGACCACTCAAGGAACAGGCTTGTGGTCTACGTATGTATATGTCTACTTTCCTCATGCAGTACTTGAATTTTGGAACCATTATGGACCTGAACGTATCCGTGACTACATCCACACAACTGTTATGACAGGAGGTGAGTGAGTACATACCACTGTTGTGAGGGGAGGTGTGTCCATAGCATTATTTTGGGACAGGTGCATTCACACTACTGTGAGGGGAGGCGTGTCCAGAGTAGAGTTATGCAGGGAGGTGTGTTAACAGTAATGTCATAAGGGGAGGCGTGTCCATGTTTACACTTATTGTACTTCCGATATCTATAAGTTTGCCCTGTTTTCCATGTAACTTCAATTTTTGTTAGCTGAAATTCTCACCAAACAGTGGAAAACCGGTCTGTTAGCAGAAAAGAGCCTTTTTGGTCCGATGTTTGCTGTGAAGTTACCAAAACTTGCTATGTTTGCTGACAAAGATTTGATAGACTCAAGCAATTGTGTTGTTCTCCAGAACATCCTTTTCCACGAGCACAATATTGAGGTACATGTGTATTTGTGTGGTATGTGTGTGTGTGTGTGTGTGTGTGTGTGTGTGTGTGTGTGTGTGCGCGTGTGTGTGTATTTGTGTGTATGTGTGTGTGTGTGTTAGTGCTGGACGGTATTGACAATTACGTATACTAGCTACTTACTATCAGATAGTCGGTATTTGTCGATATATCTCAATATTATCCTCCAATGTTTTGATATCCCAATTTTGATTCAAAAATAGGGATATCAATTGGGATTGGGATTGGGATTGGGATTGGGATTGGGATTGGGATTGGGATTGGGATTGATTAACAATATTTTAGCACCATGTACCCGGGCCAATTGGAAACCTTAGCCATTTATTGGACTTCTGCTGTAAGTCTTCCCCATTTTAACCCAACCATTGTTGTACTACAAATGGAGGTAACTGCACTTGCTCTAGAAAAATGCTGATAGTCGATAAATTGAGTATTCGATATATTGAGTATTCATTATATTGACTAATCAAAATTGTAATTATTGTATTGTCGATTTTGGATTGATATTGATATTGACTACTAATATTGAAATATTGTCCTGGGCTAATGTGTGTGTGTGTGTGTGTGTGTGTGCGTGCGTGCGTGTGTGTTTACACGCATACATATATATGCATGTATGTGCATGTATGGATACTTATATTTGCAATATACGTACATTCACATATTATTATGTAACAGGTGCCAGTCAAAGTCCATGAAGGGCAGCTCTATGTTCGCATCTCAGCTCACGTCTACAACGATCTGAGTGAATTCCAGCACTTTGCAGATGTGGTCAGTAAAATGGCTGCTTAGAACATATTTTTAAATTTAAGAAAGTTTAATTGTACTGCACGCATATTATTACTTATCAAGTACTAGCACCGTAATATATTTAATTTGAATTATTGCCGTTATTGTTACTGTTATTGCTATTGCTGATATATATTATACATTTTTAAACTATGATGTCTGTCACAATCTTATTATAATAAAAGTGGGCCGACTTCTTGTTCACAGACACATTAATTTTGTCACGCATACAAACTTTAAGGAATTCTGCACATGTATGTTGCCAGAATATATATCTCCGAGTCACAAGATTCTTTGTATTTTGTAGCATAATCGATGGATTTCGACGGGAAACCTGTATACTTACTACGGAAATCATTGTGCACGAACATGGTTTGGTTGTTGACATCCTTTTTGTCACTGATGTTGCTTTCGTTCCCAGGTGTAAATCATTCTGCCTTCAAAATAGGGACACTCACCAAGTTCGTTTTGGAACATTCACCGTAGTCAGAAGGTACTTACATCTTTTTCCTAGGAGGAGTTAGCGAACAACTGTTTTGAAGGTAGAAGTCGTATTCCAGTCAGGATTCGTCCGTACAACAAATATGGCGGCTTGTAGGCATGTACGGTTTATTTTCGAAATTGCGCAAGTAAGGCCACACAAAGTAAATAATATGTTTCTGGTCTTGGCCATCATGCAGGGTTTTTATTTTTATTTTTATTTTCAATCTAGTCAATTTGCCGGCATTGACAAAGGCATTCATGCTAGTACCGGTATTCCTTATATCTGTGAACATACTATTAGATACTCTGTGAACAAATGCTATTAATGCTAACAAGAATGTTGAATTGAAACAAGTTGAAAGATGATACAAACTTATACAGCACAGTTAGATGTTGAATGCATGTCTGTATGCATGGAACCAGACAGCCACTTGTCCCACAATAGCACAATGGTTGTGCATGCATGTGTTCATGTCAGTTGAACACAATGTCATCATCATGTTTACTCGATAGATTACAATATTGTGGTCATAGTTTGAACCCAGCATGCTCACTGACTTTTCTTCATTTTAAAATAGAATCTTTTCCTTTTTTCACCAAAAATTTTTAACCAGGAAGGGGACCAGAAACATGAAACTCATTTTGCATGGCCTAAAAGTGAAAAGAGGCTCTACAGTCTATTTCCAGACACTACCATCATGCATCAGCATGGACAATCTTAAACACTCGGCCACAGTCAGTTGCAGCGCGTGTCAGTAAACTGGGTACAAAAAATCGACCTACTAAGTACACACACACACACACACACACACACACACACACACACACAAACACACACATGTACACGTACACACACACACACACACACACACATGTACACATGTACACGTGTACACACACACACATGTACGTGTACACACACGTGTGTGTGTGTGTGTGTGTGTGTGTGTGTGTGTGTGTGTGTGTGTGTGTGTGTGTGTGTGTGTGTGTTTGTGCATACGTGTGTGTATGTGTGTGTGTGTGTGTGTGTGTGTGTGTGTGTGTGTGTGTGTGTGTGTGTGCACATGCATAATTATTATACGTAGTATGCACAGACACACAAATTTTGTCACGCATACAAACTGTCAAATATAATGTAGGCATCTATAATAGATGGTATAATCGACGGATTTCGACGGAAATTAAATCCGTACGTACTACGGATATCATTGCGCACGAACATGGCTGTTGACATCTTTCCTGCCACCGATGTTGCTTTCGTGAACATTAGTCGTAGTCAGAAGGCACTAACATATTTTCCCTAGGAGGAGTTAGCGAACAACTGTTTTGTAGGCATGTACGCTTTATTTTCAAAATTTCACTATATTTCGCAATTAAAAGTAAAGAAAAAGCTGTACAGTCTATTTTCAGAGGCTACAGTGGACGATCGTCCGCAATCAGTCGCAGCGCGCATGAAATAATAAGTGTAAATCATTCAGAATAATGCTGCCGGACAAATGACATTATGATCAGTGCCGGCTGAAAGTTATCAATGGAATCGACCCTCAGTAAGCTGGAGGTCGATTGGCTCTGTTGCCAGATGATGTCGAGATGACCTAGTTTCTTCGATGTACTGGCTATAAGAGACTACATTCGGGTCGAATACGTCATCGATCCTAATTTAATTGAATTTTTCCTGACGTGACAACGCGCTTGGCTTCGCTAACATTAGCGGGAGTTGCCAGTCCCGGTGTCATAAAATTCTGGTCCCCCCCTCATTCTAGGCCCCCCCAGGTCTAGAATAATAAAATTTTGAGCCCCCCGGGCCTAGAATATTAAAATTCTAGGCCCCCCAGGGGGTGTAAAATTTTAAAATTCTAGACCCCTGCTTGTGAAATTAGGCCCCCCCTACAAAAATGACAGTACAACTATGTAAACAGATATCAATCTATTTGTAGATTCTTCAATCATAATTCAAAAAACTGTGTAGGTGTCAGTGGCCCTTTAAAAGTAAAAAAATAAAAAATGCTAGTAATAACAATACACTACTAACTGTAATACACATACATTATAGCAACGATAATATAAGATATACATGCATGGTCACACTTAGTATATTTTAAAGATTAAATTGACAAGGGCTGGCAACATCTCATTGATTGTTTTAACAAAGGAGAGATGCAGCCATTCGGCCATCCAGCCAGACACTGGGGATAAAGCAATAATTATGGTACTTGGCAATCAGTGCAAAGAATGGTACCACAGCGGTTGCCAAGACATCCCTATGTCTATTTTTACTCAGAACAATAAGTCTATTAAGTGGTTTTGCACTCATTGTTTGTATTAACATTAAATTTGTACATGACATGTGTATACTTCTCTGATATAATAGTTCAGAATCGATCTGCGTATGAAGTATTCATTTTTAAATTTGATTGAAAAGTAAATTAACGATCAAAAGGAATAAACAATGTAGGTGGACCAAAGATCTATAAATATAGAGTCACAATTCTTTCCATGCACCAGTTACAGTGGGTCTAGCTGTGATTCCTCTGATAGTAGGTGTAGTTCAAGCTGTCTAGTTGGACACGCAGATCTCCACTGACAGAAACTGCTCACTTCGCGACTCCTTGGAAGGGGGGCCTAATCTCACACAGGGGGGTCTAAAATTTTAAAATTCTAGACCCCCAGGGGGGCCTAGAACGAGGGGGGGGCCAAAATGTTAGGACACCGGTATTTAAGGTCTGTGGTCACAGTGATAAAATCAACTGCTCGTTTTAATCAGCGGACGCTGAATAGCTGGCATGGGATCAGGGCATTTTTCTTTATTGCACTGCCTTTTCCTCTGGATTGCTTTGCAAGTCGGTGAGTATGGATTCTGAACTGAATTGCTCAATCCGCGGTTAAAATCCATCGTCGTAAAACGGCGCCACGGAGTGAACGCCTGTAAGTTTGAGATACCCGTATAGCCGGTGTCACAGTTTAAAGTATCCCCCGTATAAAGTATCCCCCCGGTTAGTTTAAACCAGTAAAAATTAACCCCCCTTGGGAAAAAATAACCCCCCTTAACGGCAAGCAATGAAGGTGCATTAGTTAGCAGCAAAATAGATTGCTGTCGCACCAGACACTACTACTCACGGCAAATACACTAACAGTTTCCAAAGATTGTAAGTAAACACACGAAGTAGAAGACGCCATCTTAATAAGATGCGTTTGACGTAAAGATCGTACTGTAACCATACGTAGCTAGACACTCCATACTACGTATCAGGTTGTTTTGATCTTATTACAATATTTTCACTTTTATATAATATTATGTTTTTCAAGTTGTATGTATTTTGCCTACTTTCAGTATATGTTTGATACTACGATATGTATTTCTTGTATTACTTTAATATGTACTTTTGGTACTTTATTTTAAAAGTTTTGTTTTTGCCTTGTGGGTACCATGTATATAGCAGCTTCAGGATATTGGTTCCCCAGACTAAACAAGATTTCCTAATATCCTATCCTTGGCTATCCTATTTTTTTGCTTTTTTGTACTAACATCTTGCCTACTTTTATTATGATTATTATTTATATTATGTTATTTTAACTTCCATGCAATACTAAGTATTTTTAGCTTTATTGTATAAACATTGCCTGTTATTATGATGTTTAATATTGCAATAATATATCTATTTTTCACTATTATACTCGGTTTAGTATTACATTGGGGGGAGGATACTTTGTCCTAAAGGGGGTTGAATTTTCCTAGGATACTTTATCCTGGGGGGATAAAATATCCTAGTATATTTTAACCGGGGGGATAAAAAATAGGGGGGTTGAAATTTCCTGTGACACCGGGAATTTTTGCGAGAACTTTATAATTTGGCGAATTGGCGAATTTCATACTAAGCCGCCAAATTATATTCCGCCAGACTTTATTAGTTATATAGCTCCTATTATTAGCTGAGAAACAACGAGAACTGGTGGTCCACTGACGGTGCAACTAATCAAGTTGTTTTTTGCTTAGCCAGGAATAAGGCACACGCGGCAGAGTCTGACATGATTCGAGAAGCATGGCGTCGTGGTGTTGAAATCGTTGTTCTGCGCTTCACAGCAACAGCAAACGGGCCTTCATGCATGCAGTGTTCTTGGAGCCACGGCAGCATGTCTGTTTTCTTCGAAAGTACTGTAACAGTTACAGTATCTCAAACTTCTTTATAATTGTGAGATGAGTCATCTCGGTTTAGATCGTGTGCACGCAGCTAGCACACTAGGCTAAATTTGCATAACATAAGTCTGAAAAATGGCGCACGGCGTAGTGTGCTCCTTTGCCAATACGGAGCATTTTTGAGACCGATTCGCCAAATTTACCGGCTATACTCTATAATAAGCATAGTTGCCAACCCCTGCATCTGTCAATGATTTTTCTGGGATAGAATGGTACAATTTGCCGCATGACACTGATTCACTATTTTTGCAGGACATGCATTTCGGTGTGCTAAAGTAAATAGCTTGTCTTGTGTTAATAGAACGTTTGGTGATGAATGCAAAAACTGCAAAAAATCAACCGAATTGATATTAGATATTCCATGAAAGTGAAATAATTTGATTGCTTGTGTGGTGAATATAGCAAGAAGAAGCTGCCGGACAGTACAGTTGTAGTAGTTTCAGGGACTTTAGGACACAGAGGCATTTTCAGGGACTGTCCAGCAAACTCAAGGACAGTTGGCAACTATGGTATATACTTAATAATGTGTCTGGCTGCTGTGCATGAGTTCTATAATTATAAGAAATCAATCTAATATTGTAGTCCTAACACTATATAATTATAAGCCATTAGGATTATGATAAATCAAATTATTGTGTCAAGTTAACCAATTCTATCCTGATTGTTGACTGGCCCAGGATCCTTGCCGCTGCACGGGAGTGAATTCTGGCCATATATATATATATATATATATATATATATATATATATATATATATATATATATATATATATATATATATATATATATATATATATATATATATATATATATATATATATATATATATATATATATATATATACTAGTCTATATAGAGACAAATCATGACAAGAGTTAGTGCCGTGGTTTCCATGGGTATTAATATTATTTAATTTTATGCTCTTCTCTGAGTCAGTGAAATGTACTATAATATGTAACTTTCTGACTCAGAGTGGAACTTTAATAGTTAAGGCTATGGTGGCATGGCAGGTGGGTGGTTGCCTGGTCCCTGGCCATATGTACACTGCATGGTGATGTGGACCTACATGTTCTACTCTGAGGCTGCAGGGTTGAGCTGATCTTATCAGTACCTTCAAGTTGGGTGATGGTGTCACAAGTCGGGATTTGTACTAAATGCAACCGGAATAATTAGTGTATACTAGAGTGAATTGTTATACTCACCATGACATTGTATACTGAATTGTCATGCATGAAGATGTGATGAAAGATTTGTGACCATATAGGTCTATATAGCCTATATTAAGGAGGCCTGGAGCTTTTTCCATTGCATGGTTGCTGCAAGTATATCTCAAATGTGTGGTGGACCTGATGCAGTTGTGACTGAATGGCCCAAGGGCATTGTTGGGGAAGAAGGCATTAAGTATACAGATTTCAAATTGGCAGAATGAGTATTATGTAGGCAAGTGTGTGATGAAGTCTTGTAGAGGAGAAACATTCATGACTCAGAAGTTGATTGATTCAGAAACAATTAATGGATGACATTGTGTATAAACAGTCCTTTGTAGGGGTGAGGTATGGGGTGCATGCTTACCAATTATAAGAAACTGGAGGTCTTGGGTCAACTTTGAGCATTGTAGATCTTATCTGAGGTTGAATTATGTCACTCTTGTACAGGGGCAGATTTAGGGGAGTGCTTTGGGTGCTGAAGCACTCCCTCTGTCCAAAGGGGCAAAAAATTGTGTACAAGATCCATCATAATGATTATGATTTTTGCTTTTGAGTTTCTATTCTTATTCTCTGTCCACTGTTTTCATGGTACCAGCAGCACCAGAGCTAACATTGATCAACCTTGACGAGGGCTAGAAAATAAATTTAAAAGTAACTGTTGTCAAAATGCTAAATAATATACGCATGCAGCTTAATTAATACACTTTTTTCACATAATACTCATTCAAAAACATGTAGTCACTCCAGATAATTGTTTTTGTTGCTGCTTCTTTTGCAAGCGGTCAATATTATACTAGGGGATCAATCAATTTCAATTGATTATTGTACATTGTATATACTCTATTTGTATAACAGCTACAGTACAGTAATAAATTTTGCCACTATTTTATAAAGCTTATATATTAATTAACGTAACCACTTAGTCTGAGAGGGATTAATGGTGAGCAATGGGATAATATTATGATGGTACATAAATTGAAAAGTACTATATAAATGGTTGAGGATCCAACATCACAAATGGATGTGGCCTGGCTACATATTCCACAACACTGAATTAGCACAAAAACAATTAAGAAGAAACTTTTAAGATGTAGACATCAAAAGAATGGCTAAGACAGATATTGCGGGAAATTAAAGCTCTGATGCATGCATGTGACAATTAGAGCATGCCATTGGACAAACAAATGAAAAGTACAGGTGTTGTTTGGATTAAAGTGAGTGATAAAATGATTTCACAAGAAAGAATAAATTTGGCATTTGATAGTAAGCCATATATGAGTGGCTCAAATCAATATAATTATAAAAGGCATGCAATGAATTCCATATTTATATTTACCAAACAATCGATCGTGGTATATAGATGAGCGCCTGCATGTACTTGTAATTTGTTGACAGCTGCTAGATCAGTGGTATATAGTGGTTAAAAACGAGACATGCTCAAATATAACGTATACCCAGAAATATTGGTGATCATTAAATTTGGTGATTGGCGCAAGATTAGGCTGTAATAAAATATTGGCGAAAATTAAATTTGGCAGTTGCACAGCGAGGACAAAGCATAGTAAGTAGGTTTATATGAATTTGGTGATAGAATTTGGTGATTTTGATCCTGACTGCCAAACTGCCAAATTAAAAATGTCGCTAATATTTCCAGCTATATGGTATTTAGATTAATTGTCACTGCACATGCTGTTAATCAAAAAATGTATGTATTGTAGTTGAAACCTGACATTAACGGAAGCTTAAGCAACTAGGAAGATAAGTCTGCATTAGTAATCACTGTGGTAATCGGATAGGATATATTTGCCAATAGTTGCTCTGTGCTGAACCTTCTCTACTACAATGGTATCCTTGATCAGTCTGGGGCTCCACAGCTGTGAGCAGTAGGACATCTGAAATCGCACTAGAGTGTAATTCAAGTGCATTCTTAGTATTAGGATTTGCGGTTGTCAATTGATTGCTCTTTTGATAACTTGAAGGTACAGTGAACAATATGCTTAAGGACAAATTATCTTGTGATGATTATGCCATATTAAGTAACTGCTTACAAGAATGCCCAGATCACGTTGGTGTGCTGTGAACTAACTTGCAACAAATTATTTTCCAAACCGTCCATGCAATTATTATCTAGTCACATGCCACCAACTCTGGATTTCCCACTGTTTTCATAACATTTCAACAAAATTCATAAGCAATGCTTGTTTTGATGCCAATCCTCACCAATTGCATCAGATCCATGCATAATTTGAACCAAGTTGCCTAAATCTCCAGAGAACCAAAACAGGTTGATACACAATTTAACCTTTATCAGCAATACTAAGTCTTGTTTATTGATGCATAAATAACAATTACGTGGAGGCTACAAGTGTGTGGAATAGACAAATTATTGTTGTTGTTACAGAATTAGAGGTAACAAATTTGGATCCTTGAATTTTAGGAAGGGTGCAATAGAAGCTGAGCTTGAATTGCTACTGTTCAGATGTGATTCAGCTGTGGTTTTTGAATACTAAGTCTTGTTCATTTGAAGCATAAATAACAATTATGTGGAGGCTACAAGTGTGTGGGATAGACAAATTATTGTTGTTGTTACAGAATTAGAGGTAACAAATTTGGATCCTTGAATTTTAGGAAGGGTGCAATAGAAGCTGAGCTTGAATTGCTACTGTTCAGATGTGATTCAGCTGTGGTTTTTGAAACCCTTTGATTGGACAGTTTAAAAAATAACCTGTTCTATTCGGATATTCATCAATACATAAGCCAGAAGACCTACCCTGACTCCTTTGCAAAGGATGAAAAGTCACAGGGCTTTAATTAAGGAAAGAGCTCAATACTTTGACCATGCGATGAATGACAACTTATAAGAATATATAATATCTACATTGGAAGTTCTGGTATGCTAGTTTTGATAGTGATTTGATAATTTTGTAAACCAGTTTTGAATTGCATGCATGTTTATAAATGCATACTATATGCCTATAGTAAATGTATGGCATAATGATAATAACAGATTGTATAATTTGCTGAGAGGGCTGTTATAGAAATCAAGAGATGCATACACATGTGTAATCTATAGCCATCTTGCAGCTTCCACGAAGATTCCCTGTTTGTGACGTAATTGTGTGTGCCAAAGTCACCTGATATTGGTGTGACCAAGACTATAGAGGTTTATAAGCTAAGATTCCGAAGTTTGGAGCTAATTATAAATGTCTTCTCAAAATGCAGAGGCAAAAATGACCAGCTGGAGCCTTAAAATTTGAGACTTTATAAGCTACATATTAAGTTACTAGAGTAAGACTAACTTTTCATCGTAGTGCCTTGTGAAAGCTTAATTGTTTCTTTCAATTTATGCATGTGCATGCGTTTGTGAAACTTTCTCCATAATTAATGCTAAAACAACAGAAAAACCTGCACATCTCAGGAACAAAGTGGTATTTCTTAAGGTGTTATGGTAAAAAGTTACTAGCTAGTACTGCTGCTACTGTTCCAAAGAATTCTTTGTGCATGTAGATAGCTTGCCTCCACACAATCATAATAATTTATAGACTCCGCTGTATTTTGGGCTGGATAACATTGAATCATGCAGTTCTATTTATTCCTTTAGTACGTTAGAAGTTAGCAAAGTGAAAAAATAGAGGGTTAAAGTGTTCAAACAGCTTTCTTTAAAAGTTTTATCTTAGTTTATCCATATCCATGCAGTGAAAGAACCAAAAGCGGGTGCATGCATTGTGACTAGCTTAATTTGCGGCAGCCACTTTGAACTTTCCTTCTGTGATGTTGAACTTTCCACCTGTGATGTTGCTTAAAAGTTTGGATGCATAAAGCATGTTACTATAGGTGTTGATATAATACATCATTATATTTTGTGTATACTTAGTCTATCAAACCATGATTATTATTTTACAGGCATATCAGTTTTGTGTCACACAACATGTGACAACTTCAGAGTCTCCCCAGACCTGGTGAGGTTCATGGAGCATCCTTCCACAACAATGAGTGTCAATGGTACAGTGCAGCTACAGTGTAAGGCACATGTAAAACCTATTGGTGGATTCAATATAGTATTGGGCCCAGTGGTGCACATGAAAACTGGCTTAAGACGTGGTAAGAAAGTGTCATGGCAGCTGTACATGGTGCATTGGGAGTATCGTTTGCTTGGAGAGACACAATACGTGCAAATTAACTGCAGTCTAGACAGTGGTCTTGGCACAAACTGTACCTCAAACAGTGTCGAAGGTGGACTAATGACTTCAGTGCTTTCAACTAACATTAGTGGAAGTTATAGATGTTTCGTCTATGACTGGGATAAAAACTTAAAGTACTCTAGCCAGCATGTTCAAGTATTGGGTGAGTCATATCCACTTAGACTAATAGTGTACTCTAGCAGTCTAAATTTTAAATTAACAATTACATGTATACAGAATTTTTCATTTATATTGATGTCATGCATGTGACCTTCATTTGTATGAGCACAAATCATTTATATACTAGTTACCATTGTTCTAGCCTATAAGGTTAAGCGCATTATAAAATAGACCAAGTGTTCTTGATTGTCATTGTATATGTGCATGCATGTAGATTGAAGTGTATGCACATACATTGTCATACAATATAATATAAAAATGGTGCATGCAGCATGAGTATGAAGCCCAGTCTTGCAATAATCTCTTACTGTAATACCTTTAAGTTATCACATGCATGTGAATTATACTGTGTATACTGTATAGCATGTGATAATCGAATCAGTGATGACTATTCTGTTTTAAAGGGGATGAAAACGTTACAGCATCCACAAACCTTAATTCCACTTATGCAACAAGGTACATTGGTAATGAAACCAGCAATGTCTCAAAGCCAGAACTGCAGTGTGAAGATGGAGGGGAGGGGGGGTCCTATCAGTGGTTCAGAAATGATATTCCACTCAAGATTAACAGCAGCACACTTGAAGCCAGCAACTTTGGAGTGTATGTCTGCAATGCATTCTACTACAGAACCTCGGTGAACTATTCTATTTATCGAGTGCTGCCCTTTGGTGAGGACAATATATAATAACTTCTGCAATCTATATATTTCTGAATCAACGTATACTGATAATAATAATTATATTATGTATAGTATCAGGTATCTGGTTGTATTGCACTGCTTGCTTGATTGTAACGTAAAGCAATAATAGAAAGAATGAACACACTCATGAATATTTATTGAGATATTAATTTAGGATAACTCCATTTGTGGTGAAAATTTTAGCTTAATATATACATTCCCTACTATAATGTTTCTATGCGGGATCTCTTACTTTTGATATATTTTATTATTCAGCCCTCTTTTGCATAATTATTTTATAATCTACAATGCAATAACTGGTATGTATGCAAAGTGAATTAATCATTTTTAGGGAAATCCTATAGGGCAGGGTTTTTGTGCAAGACTTAATTATTATTATACTATATTAATAAATT
>CAUJGJ010000125.1:622500-625000 GCA_963170055.1 Halisarca cf. caerulea
ATTAGAAAATTACTTCAGATTCAATCAAAAGCATAGATATCATCAATATGTCATGTGATAATTCTCAATATATCTAGTATGATTATATACAAACACTCTAATTAACACTGATTCACTCTAACTACTATACATGCCTGTCCACTTGATTTCGTATTACATGAGCCTAATAATACACAAATAGCATGCAACTCAATGCAGCATACATAATAACACAACACTACATGTCAGACTATGTAAATCCTCTGAAATGATGTCCTTTAAAGATTTATAATAGCTACTTGACAATGTGTTAAAGTGGCACTTGATACCTGCAACTGTGTGTTTGCATGAGTATGTGTGTGTGTGTGTGTGTGTGTGTGTGTGTGTGTGTGTGTGTGTGTGTGTGTGTGTGTGTGTGTGTGTGTGTGTGTGTACATGTGTGTGTGTGTGTGTGTGTGTGTGTGTGTGTGTGTGTGTGTGTGTGTGTGTGTGTGTGTGTGTGTGTGTGTGTGTGTGTGTGTGTGTGTGTGTGTGTGTGTGTGTGTGTGTGTGTGTGTGTGTGTGTGTGTGTGTGTGTGTGTGTGTGTGTGTGTGTGTGTGTGTGTGTGTGTGTGTGTGTGTGTGTGTACATGTGTGTGTGTGTGTGTGTGTGTGTGTGTGTGTGTGTGTGTGTGTGTGTGTGTGTGTGTGTGTGTGTGTGTGTGTGTGTGTACATGTGTGTGTGTGTGTGTGTGTGTGTGTGTACATGTGTGTGTGTGTGTGTGTGTGTGTGTGTGTGTGTGTGTGTGTGTGTGTGTGTGTGTGTGTGTGTGTGTGTGTGTGTACGTGTGTGTGTGTGTGTGTGTGTGTGTGTGTGTGTGTGTGTGTGTGTGTACATGTGTGTGTGTGTGTGTGTGTGTGTGTGTGTGTGTGTGTGTGTGTGTGTGTGTGTGTGTGTGTGTGTGTGTGTACGTGTGTGTGTGTGTGTGTGTGTGTGTGTGTGTGTGTGTGTGTGTGTGTGTGTGTGTGTGTGTGTGTGTGTGTGTGTGTGTGTGTGTGTGTGTGTGTGTGTGTGTGTGTGTGTGTGTGTGTGTGTGCATTACACAGAGATGAAAAAGAAAGAATCAATTAACATCTTATACAGGCTAAGTGTTCTTGGAGATGATATCATGCATGCAGGCACTCTAGTACCAGTAATTATGTCACACAGGAAGAATAGAGTGACAGTATAAATAAATGCAGATGGTAGTCATTAGGTAAGCCAGCTAGGGGATCACTTTGGGGAGGGGAGGAAGTGATGGCACTGGAAATGGCTTTGCATACCTACTTTGTTTAACAATGAATTCCAAGAAACTTCATGAACGATATTCATGGTTTCATCATCAAATAAGGAAAAGGTATTTGGCCAAATGATTGTATTGCGGCATAATTAGTGCATGTTTGAATACTAGATCTACACTTGATATACAGAGAGGAATCTACAGATAAACTTGACACTACTAGCTATGGAGACATCTAGTATAATGTAGATAATCAAACATTTACCATGATACAACACATTATGGATACTCATAAGCCAAAATTCCTGTTAATTGAGTTTGTTGTTGGTTCCCCAGAGATTTGAATTAAGTGTTTGGACTACAGTACACAGTCACCATTAAAATATTAATTTCAGTCATGCAGAGGTGAAACGATTATATGCATGATATTCACTAAGTAGACAGACCTAATCATCATGGAGCATATATAGAAAGATTAATTCCCACTTTTATATACCACTTGGCAGGAATTACTATACACAGCAGCAGATACAGCATATTAGATAGTAATTACAGGTAACATGACTTATCAGAATTGCAAGTTAGAGACAGAAATAAAAGGAAGTTCATGATGTCATATTGGAATGAAATATTGGCAGTTAATGTATATATCCACCAAACAGTTTGTGGTTGTTGAATCATTTTAGAGAAATTCAAAATCTCCTCACCATGCAGTTTGAAAGTGCTATTGACACACCTACCCAATGTAAAGGCTCACTTGCGTAAACACACACGTAAACATACACACATACACACACATACACACCCACACCCACACCCACACCCACCTACATGCTAACACGACACTTTCAATTGTATGTTACAAAATGGAAGGTGTTATATACACGTACTCACGCATGCATGCATGCACGCACACACACACACACACACACACACACACACACACACACACACACACACACACACACACACAGACACACACACTCACACACACAAACAGACAAACACACACACGCACATATACACACAATAATGATTATCAATTCGATAGATACATATATTTTTTATTATGTTACGCTTTCAAATTATCTGACTGTAGGGCTAGCACTCCAGGGGATTCCAGCACTGCATACTAGATCATGGTAAATTCCCTACAGTTACCAAAGCCAAAATCATTCTCAAGAATATTATATGACATAAACATAAATAAACGTTAACATCATAACAATTCCAGCGCATATAAAAGCTCTGTGCATTGCTCA
>CAUJGJ010000125.1:630000-632500 GCA_963170055.1 Halisarca cf. caerulea
TGTGTGTGTGTGTGCAGTGTGTGTGTGTGTGTGTGTGTGTGTGTGTGTGCAGTGTACAGTGGAACCTCTCTAATCCAAACCTCTGCAATCGGCTGCACTGTCTACAAGGGCCATCCTGTCTAGTCCCAAAGGCCATCCATATATTGGAATGGACCTGTCTATTCTGGCCACCTCTTGAATTTGGTCAATTTCTTGGTCTCATGGTGCATGGCCAGATTGGACAGGTTTCCCCGTAATACGTACTTCACGTAACACACACTGATCTATTCTCATGTACAAACAAGTATGTATGATGTACCTCTCTCTGCAGTCTGTCAAAAACATAGGCTCGGGAGACAACTTCCCACCAGTTGCGATCTACTTCGTCTTCCAAGCTTGCATCTTCCTCCTCCCTCTTGGCAATCATGGATGAAATATGCTTCCTGAAGTCTTCATCTTTCATCTTCCGCAACAGGTCTTCTGCTTTGGTCAAGAAGGCATTTATTCGCTCAGTTACGTGCTTTGTTCTGCATGACATGTCAGAGAATGTACGAAAGGTGTACATAGAGTATCTGCCATAGACAGAGTCTGGCCAGTAAACTGTCTGGACTGTACAGAGCCAAAACATCAGCCAAGAGCAGAGTGTAATCCCTAGCTCCCACCCCTCACCCAAACGCTTAGTAAGACAATAACGAGACACTCAAGCATTTTGCGGGACAGCGATATATCAGGTCAGACTACGCTACTCATTGTGCACATCATCCCTTCAGAGGACATCAGCAATACTCACTGAAGACATTTCATACATCAAGACACCGATCCAAATTGTTCACCCAAAATCGTACAATACAGGAGCCTCAATTATACAACAAATTAACCTAAATTTGATTGCAGCTGTGATAGTACAAACTGCACCCAGAGTATGTAGGGAGGTAGGGGTCATTGTGCTAGGACACTCATCACTATAAGAGGTTAGGCTGTGCATGTGCCTCTCTTGTCTCATTCCACGGAACTCACGTGAACTTGTTGACTTGTGTGACCACATTAAAGGAGAGACCTAGTATGCCACTTGTATTGTGGCAGCAACAGTAGACATCATATCTACAGGACAGAAGTACATACACACCATCCAACATACTACAGAAATAAGTCCAACTGCCCAACATACTACAAAACCTCTACAAAGACCACACACTATACAGTCAAACCACCCAACATGTGGGGAATGTGTCCACCCACCCAGCATGCGGCGAAACCTCACTACAAAGACCACTCATACGGGGATACCAGGCCAACTGCCCAACCTAATATTATATTGAATGTGTCCAACCGCCCAACATACCGCGAAGACCATCTAACCACACTACCATATGTACAAATGAACCTCTCTACAAAGACCACTCACAGTGAAACCAGTCTAGCCACTCTACCATATGTACAGATAAACCTCTCTACAAAGACCACTCACACAATGAAACCAATCTAGCCACCCTACCATAAGTACAAATGAACCTCTCTACAAAGACCACTCACAGTGAAACCAGTCCAGCCACCCTACCATATGTACAGATAAACCTCTCTACAAAGACCACTCACACAATGAAACCAGTCTAACCACCCTACCATATGTACAGATAAACTTCTCTACAAAAACCACTCACACAGTGAAACCAGTCTAACCACGCGGGCAGTGATCCTTTCCAACCAACCAACGTATAGTGTAGCCCGTCTAACTAACCTACAAAATATAGTGAAATTGCCTACAAAGGCCATCCAATAAATCAACAAATGGTTGTTTTCTTTGCTTTGTGAGTAGGTTCCCTTATAGGGAGGTGGCCCATGCCTACAGTAGGGGCCACACACAAGCAGTTTCTCTGTAAAGTGGTCTTTAATTTGGTTTGAGGTGAGGGTTTTCAAACATACTGATAACATGCAACAACACTACATATACAGTAAAATTTCGATAATTAGAACCATCTGGTTTAATTGAAATTTTGATGGAATTTACCATTCCAAATGTATGGAACACATATGTGGTTGGCTATTTAGAACTTACGAATAATCAGATCATTTTCAGGAAATGAGCATATTGAACATAAAGTCAGTCATCATATAAAATACAGGAAGTGACCTGCCTTACACATTGGACAGGAAACAATTAATCTTACATAAAAACAGGAAGTCATTATATGACCACTTCAACGAGCAGACAAATCACTTGAATGGGACGTGCTCACCCTAATTGCTCCTTTGTTCTCAGAGTGTCAAACAATGGCTCATTCAAACATTGCTGCATGGAGAGAATACACAACAAGCCCAATGTGACAGACAATAGCTGCTTACAGGGTAAACGTTGGAGGTGGATTTCAGAGCAAACACAGGTGTATTTCATCTAGCACGTATGCTATTTACCAATGTGTACTACGCACATGTATGTATACTGAAGTCCTTCACATGTTACAATACAGTGGAGGCGTGCTTAGTAAGTACCTAGTTTAGTACATACTCCTGGATAGAAAGT
>CAUJGJ010000125.1:637500-640000 GCA_963170055.1 Halisarca cf. caerulea
GTGTGTGTGTGTGTGTGTGTGTGTGTGTGTGTGTGTGTGTGTGTGTGTGTGTGTGTGTGTGTGTGTGTGTGTGCGCATACGGGCGCGTGTATGTACATGTGTGTGCATGTGTGTGTGTACGTACATTCATACATGGATATACTGTACAGTAGGTGTGCATACGTTTCTTGCACACTAACACATTACCATTTCTCAGCACTCAATAGTACAGTACTCACCCTAAGCTTATGATTGAATCCTGACACCTTGACTACCAGTCCAGTGTTCAACCGTGACATCTTGATGGAGTAGCTGTGAAACACAAACAAAACGCTAGCTCATACTGAAAAGAAAGCAGTTCCAGAACACACAGTAGGTCATGTAGCTACACTCACTAGAGAAGAGCACAGTCTGCATCGTAGATCTCCTCCGCAAGGTTTCTCAACAAGATTCTGATGAAGAGATCAGTGCAGACGGAGTTCTCTGGTGACTGGTAGATCACAGGACTCAGCATGTGCAAGTAGTACCAAGCTGTGTGGCAGGGATCAGAGAGGGGACGCAGTAAGAACTGTGGTGGTATCCTTGGGTAACACAGTGGGGGTGGAGTGGGGAAACAATGTAGTAGGACTGAGCTGATGTGGCAGGAATCAGACAGTGGAAGGAGTAAGAAGGGCTGAGGTACCCTAGGGTAACACAGCGGTGGTATCAAGCTGTGTGATGGGGATCAGGCGGATATAGCAGTCAGTGCAGTGGTGCAGGGATGGCCGGATGATTTTAGTTTTAATCAGATGTGATTAATGCATAAGAATTAATTCATTGCAATTATTCCAATAGCTGCACTATACTGCAAAAGCCTGCAATCCTGAAATACGCAATGGTTATAAACCCAATTTCCTGATCTTTGGGGTTCCTACAATTGTGGCCCCTTGGGTAATGCAATGGTGGAGGGGTTGGATAACCCTACAGTAGAATCAAGCTGCATGTGTGTGTAGAGAATCAGACACACAGCACACCAGTGGTGGTATCCTTGGGTAACACAGTGGGGGGTGAGTGGGGTGACAAAGCCACATTGAGCTGTATGTGGACAATCAAACTTCTTACAAAAAATTAAACAAAATTAACAAACATAGTGGTACATATTCACACTGCGTACATACAGTACATGCTATACACTGTACTGAACACTTGTATAACATGTGAAGTACAGCAAATTTCACACTGTTACTATGTTCTGTACATGCGTTTACCAAGAGAATATACATAGCACATTCGTATCACATTCACATCATATTCACAGCACATGAGCATCACATTCCAAGCACATAATGTACGTATGTACACGTGTAATCACCTTTGGGAACGCGGAAGTGTTCATCTTTCTTGTGCCAAACTTTAAAGTGCTTGTTTTCGGCGATGATAGTTGGTGTTGGAGTGGAGGGAACATCAGGAGATTTGAGGGAGAAGTCTGTGGCTGTACGCAGGACAGGGCAGATGGTAGAATAAACCAATCAGATTATCCCACAAGACAAATTTCAAACAAAATTAGGTAGCCAGTTTAGACTGTGCGCTGGCAGAACTGTACAGTAACTTAAATTATTTCTTTAGTAACTACTATTCAAACTATTCTAATAGGCCAAAATTCAAGCAGGGTAGGACACCATGTACTTGGAATCCAATGGTAACTGTAAAATGTAAGGACCACCTGTATACAAGGACCACCTGTATACAAGGACCACCTGCACACAAGGACCACCTGCACACAAGGATCACCTGCACACAAGGACCACCTGCACACAAGGACCACCAGTATATAAGGACCACCTGCACGCAAGGACCACCTGCAAACAAGGACCACCTGCAAACAAGGACCACCTATATACAAGGACCACCTGCACACAAGGACCACCTGTATACAAGGACCACCTGCACACAAGAACCACCTGTATACAAGGACCACTTGCACACAAGGACCACCTGTATACAAGGACCACCTGCACACAAGAACCACCTGTATACAAGGACCACTTGCACACAAGGACCACCTACACACAAGGACCACCTGTATACAAGGACCACCTGCACACAAAGACCACCTGCAAACAAGGACCACCTGCACACAAGGACCACCTGTATACAAGGACCACCTGTACACAAGGACCACCTGTATACAAGGACCACCTGTCCAGTGACCACTGTAGGCTGGTCAATGGATGCCCTCCGTAATACTTATACACTTCTTTATAGGACCACTTGTGTGCTCTCTGCAGAGATCACTTTTGCTTATAACCTTTGAGCTAGTGGCCTTTGTAGACAGGTTTCATGGTAACCTTGGAGGAAACATTGCCTTTCACCGTGGGCACAAAAGACAAGACTAGTGACACAAAATCGTACCAATGAAAGGATTTGGGTGTGGAAAATGTAGACCCTCAGCAATTTCCATCTGCTTTCTCCTCTCCATCCATTCGGGAGGGATCACTGAGAGACAAACAAGCACCAGTCACATAATTCGTGTGAAGAGCAC
>CAUJGJ010000125.1:647500-652500 GCA_963170055.1 Halisarca cf. caerulea
ACATTCCAATAGGGCTGCCACAGAAACAAAATACCTGTTAGTTTGCACAACTACAAAGGTAATGAGGACACCATAAGCAAGTGTAGGAGTCTAGGACTATGGCTGTATGCCTACCTGAGGCAGAGCCTTGACTGGGGAACTGCCAGGAACAATTAGTTACGTACACGTACCCAACTTGGTGTACTAATATATTAGCCTTGTGTAACAGACCCCCAACATGGCTGATGTTCAGGTCTGGCTATGCGAGACTATCGATTACATGCAAGCATATGCAAACACATGGGCTCGTAACGACAAACACTCACAAACACTCTTTGCAGATTTAGCATATGCAACTTTGAACATGCAGCAAAATGTCTGAAATTGCTCGTACTCCCAACGAACTTTAACACTACGTATGTATCTTGTGTACATAAAGGGCACAATAGTAAGGGGAACTACAGGTAATTGCCCAGTGCACCAACCCCTCCCCCTTTCTATACACTTGCCATGTGAGGCTGTAAATTTACACATGGTGATGAGAGGCTGAAGATTCACATATGGTGATGAGAGGCTGAAGATTCACATATGGTGATTACATGGTTCTATGCATAAACAAACTCTCCTCATTGGCATATTATCTCTCTCGTGTCTATAACAAACAAACACCTGTGAATTAACATAGATAAAGTCACATACGTCCTTTATATACACGCTTACCATGAAAGTGTGTGTGCACAACACATGCATTTACACATAGCAAGACGCAGAAGTATGCTTTGATAGCATTTAAACATACACAAGAATATACAAAGAAAACTTCATAGATATACGTATCTATTGAACACACATTCATCAGAAAATGCATGTGTATATTTGCACATATCGAGATGCTAAAGTAAGCTTTGATACAACACACAAACACACATACAGTACGTATGCACACACACATACACACACACACACTCACACTCACATGTACACACACACACACACACACACACACACACACACACACACACACACTCACATGTACACACACACACACACACACACACACACACACACACACACACTCACATGTACACACACACACACACACAAACACACACACACACACACACACACACACACATGGAAACAAGTAGACTAAAAAGAGGCATTCATCCAACAACTACAAGAAACCAACTACAAGCTTACATTCTTTTTAGGTTGCTGTTTGAGGGATTTCTCATTGCCCCAGAAGAACTTGTTCGCAGGGTGCCCATTTCGAGCAAAATGACACATAAGTTGGTTGAGACTTTCGGTGTCGTCCTGCGTGGCCTGAAAGTACTCTGTACAGACAACAAAGGGGAACGCACATCATTATCCATTCAACAGTACTACATATTATACCCGAAACAAGCAGCATGCTATACCCTAGGCTTTATTGGGGGTGGGGTGGGGTGGGGGGAGGGGGGTCACGAACCTTTTGACACAATCCTGCCCCTCCCTCCCCCCTCAAAAACACTGTGGAGGAATACTCTTTCACTCATGGATGGGCAGTTTTACACCGCAGTGTTTGTTTTGGTGTGAATGCCTTTTGCATCCTCAATCTCTCAATGAAATATTGATCCCCACTGTGCACCAGATGTCCCATACACTCAAGTACTTTACACTGTCACACAAACACGTGTGCACCCCAATCTATGCCTTGTGATCTTCTTCATTCATTCATGTGCTCACTTGGTCCAGTCACTAGCCCTGTACATTTTCCTGCGTGCACAAAAAGCCCACCTTCTCCTCACCCACACGGGGAGAAGTATGGGGCTAGAGGCTAGACTACAGTGGAACCCCTTATAACAAACTCCCCAAGTAACGGAAACCTCTCCATAACAGACTATATTGATGAGTCCAGATAGATTGCTGTGCATGTGAAATAACCTCTGAATAGAGGAAATCTCCCCGCAACAAACATTTTTCCTGTCCCAAGTGTCCGTTATAGAGAGGGTCCACTGTATTTCTCATTGTACAGTACTGCCCCAAGTGTCTGTTATAGAGAGGGTCCACTGTATTTCTCATTGTACAGTACTGTCCCAAGTGTCTGTTATAGAGAGGGTCCACTGTATTCCTTATTGTACAGTACTGTTCCAAGTGTCTGTTATAGAGAGGGTCCACTGTACTCCTCATTGTACAGTACTCTCCCAAGTGTCCGTTATAGAGAGGGTCCACTGTATTCCTTATTGTACAGTACTGTAGAACTCTTTAGGTAGAAAGGTCACTCCCATTAAGTAAAGCAAGCAGTGAACCGGGAACAAGCACCCTTTCTTGAAGAATTCTAATCGACTATAATTGACTGTATTCACTGCTCACAAAGCAGTCCTTACCACTGTCCACAGCCTCCACCTCGCGGTTGATGCAGGACTTCTTGAGCAAAGGTGATGTGAAAAACTGAGCAAATCTAAGGAACCAGAAAAGGGAATCAGCAACTGGGAGGTTCCCTTAAAAGCCCCCATCACTGGAGAAGTGGGGAAAGTAGAGCTGAAGCTTCTACTAACACATGTACAGTAGGCAACGTGTGAACCTATGTACATAGACAACAGCACAATACACACAGCACAACATTATACAATACACCACAACACAACACAGTCCTACGTATGTGTACAGTACGCAACACAGCACAACATTATACAATGCACCACAACACAGCACAGTCCTATATGTACAGTACGCAACACAGCACAAAAACACAGCATAAAGCAATAAAATGGAGTTTGTAATTGTCATAGATTTGGAGAGCAGGTGCTAGGCAGACCAAACACCATACCATAGTCACAGAGCAGACTTGAATGGAGAATAAACTACTCTGAGCATGTAAAACGAAATTGACTTGAGGAAAAGGTGAAATGTACACATATTTACATGGTATATACGTACAGTTACAATAGAAGGGCTTCTATTCTTTCCAGTATGAGGCTTCCTACAGTGAACATTAATGCTTCACGCAATCTGGTAACATCTTGCTTACTGCCATAGCAAATGACATGTAGGTTCGATTTACCTCTTCAACGCCTCCTCTAGACCTTCTCTACGCACCGCAAAGTGGAACAGCGTCTGCAGAAGAACAATCCAGAGAGTGGGGTACAGCAAACACTGCTATGTCAATACTCTGCAAGCAACAAAATACTTAAGACGGAAGAAATGGTGGCTAATTATTGTCAGACTACGTATCACTCCACTCTATGCTTTGTTTTCAACAATAACTGCAGTACATAAAACACACGGGACCCTCTCTAGAGAAGACTGCTCAAGGGCCAAGTAATAGTGAAGTGGTCTCTACAGACAGGTGGTCCTTGTACTGGGATACAACTAGTTTCTTTGAGGTGGCCTGAGGGTCAGCACACAGTGGTCTCTATAGACAGGTGGTCGTTGTACAGGGGTATTGAGGTGGCCTGTGGGTCAGCACACAGTGGTCTCTATAGACAGGTGGTCCTTGTACAGGGGTATTGAGGTGGCCTGTGGGTCGGCACACAATGGTCTCTATAGACAGGTGGTCGTTGTACAGGGGTATTGAGGTGGCCTGTGGGTCAGCACACAGTGGTCTCTATAGACAGGTGGTCCTTGTACAGGGGTATTGAGGTGGCCTGTGGGTCGGCACACAATGGTCTCTATAGACAGGTGGTTGTTGTACAGGGGTATTGAGGTGGCCTGTGGGTCAGCACACAGTGGTCTCTATAGACAGGTGGTCGTTGTACAGGGGTATTGAGGTGGCCTGTGGGCCAGTACACAGTGGTCTCTATAGACAGGTGGTCCTTGTACAGGGGTATTGAGGTGGCCTGTGGGCCAGTACACAGTGGTCTCTATAGACAGGTGGTCGTTGTACAGGGGTATTGAGGTGGCCTGTGGGTCAGCACACAGTGGTCTCTATAGACAGGTGGTCGTTGTACAGGGGTATTGAGGTGGCCTGTGGGTCAGCACACAGTGGTCTCTATAGACAGGTGGTCCTTGTATAGGGGTATTGAGGTGGCCTGTGGGCCGGCACACAGTGGTCTCTATAGACAGGTGGTCGTTGTACAGGGGTATTGAGGTGGCCTGTGGGCTGGTGCACAGTGGTCTCTATAGACAGGTAGTCCTTGTACAGGGGTACAACTAGTTTCATTGAGTTGGCCTGTGGGCCAGTACACAGTGGTCTCTATAGACAGGTGGTCCTTGTACTGGGGTATTGAGGTGGCCTGTGGGTCAGCACACAGTGGTCTCTATAGACAGGTGGTCCTTGTACAGGGGTATTGAGGAGGCCTGTGGGCCGGCACACAGTGGTCTCTACAGACAGGTGGTCCTTGGATATAGATGGTCTATAGGATAAGCAGACTTCACTGTAAAAGGGTAAGGTTGGAGGGGAAAATGCTGGAATATCAAGATGTCAGATCACTGTGGACCTGCCACCCATCCAGCATGCACACAAGAACACACACCGACATGGGAACACCCACGTCACAGCAGATGCCAGGATATCCAGTGATCGATCCTGTGATCACACGAATCACATCGCATACACATGTTAGCAGAACAAGGACACACGTGGGGGGGTGTATGTACGTATGTACATACTGTACTGTCTGTCCTGTTCATAAATGCTGAGTGTGGGGCAAGTCAAGGATGGATTGCACCTCTACAAAGTTTACATAAGCTAACAACTTGTATACACATTCCTCTACGGCCATTTTTAAGCAAGTTTGCTGTACTCTTCACTTAATGGTCATGCATAATATGCACTCGCATGATCTGTATCACTCAAAACAACCCAGTACAAATGCAAATACATCACATACAGGGTTTCATTTAGAAAAATGGGCAAGGGGGGGCAAAACAATACTTACAAAATAAATGGGGGGGCAAAGGGAGTGCACGCGATAGTGTGCCTTCTAGGGGGTCTAGGGACATGACCAGATTTCTGGTGTTCATCTCCAGGATTACCTTTTTTGGGGGGAAAGCATTAGTATCACAGTATCTATCTGTAATGTACAGTTGTAAGGGTACTT
>CAUJGJ010000125.1:655000-677500 GCA_963170055.1 Halisarca cf. caerulea
TTCCGGAGTGAAGACTTGAATGCGATTATTTCCAGAGTCAACAACGTAGAGATTGCCATCAGGACCAAACGCAACTCCTAAGGGATGTTTCAGCTTTCCAAATGCATTACCCTTCTTTCCAAAACAATGGCGGTGCTGCCCATTTGGTAGAAAAACCGAGATTCGATGTGAGTCGAATTCCGAGATGTAGAGTTTCTTATCAGTGTGGTGAATTGCAATACCTCGGGGACGGTCCAGCTTGCCAGGCTTGCTGCCAGGTTCTCCAATGACATTGAGAACCTGTCCATCATCGACGCGGAACTTCTGAATGCGGCCATTGTTATCATCTGTAATATACAAGTTCCCTTCACTGTCAAACAAAGCCCCGGTCATTTTGTGTTTGAAAGTACCATCGCGAGATCCTTTGGAGCCAAAAGCCTTCTTCAACGAACCATCCTCTTCTAGTACACACACTCGCCGTCTCTCATTGTCCGTAACAACAATCGTGTCATTCTCTCCGACTGCAACCGTGCGATAGATTCCCTCCCTGTCTGGACAAGGAATGACGGTGGCTTTAGAGCCAATCATGTTGATGTCCTTCACAATGAGAGTCAACTCCATTGGTGAATTCGACAGGTCTTCACCGAAGCACTGAACAGTGAGAAAGTTCTTCCCAGGAGCAAATGCACCGAAAGTAATAGTGTAGGTCCCATCCCCGTTGTCTGCTACGTCTCCCTCGTAGTACTCCTCTTTCTCGTCAGTGGAAAGGTGCATCAGATTGGCTGTAATGGTTTCTCCACCTCTTGGATATATTTGATTCTTTGAATCCTTCATGACAGCTTCACACACGAGCTTCTCGCCTCGTACCAGAGCAATCCCAGGTGAGGTCTTGTAGGTGATGTGGATGCGACTGTTTTGAGGATGTGATCCACCACACACGTAGCCAATCTCTCCCAATGCATTGGAAACACCGTCAATGTTCCCACTTGTTCGCAGAGTGATGTTAGTCGACTCACTCATTGGTTTCAAATTCCCTTCAAGATCACTTGTCAATTTCTTTTGTCTCCGTACAAAGACGCTCTTAGTGAGAGCAATGTCGTCAGCAGTGCCGTCTCCCAATACAGCATACACAACTGGCTGAACACTCTGGTACAGCTCAATGATCTTACTAATGGTCTCCCTCTGTCTTCGCACGGGATCCAACTTCCTGTTCGCTATCGACATAGCTTCGGCATTGAGGGTGTCTTTCCTGGCTGCGAGGGCTCCCTGTAGTAACTCGATCAGTCGTGTGATACCTTGCTGTGTGGCCTTCAGTTCACTGTGAATGACTTCTGCAATATGGTCCTTCTCTTGCGCAACTGGTCGGAGGTTATGAATTTCTACATTTGTGTCAGCAAGCATCTGTCGGAGCTCAGTTTTCTGCTTTGTGGCCAATTTGTCATCGACGACTGCTGTTGGATGTGCATTGTGGTACTCCGTGAGACAAGTGGAACAAAGACATACCTCACACTGTTCACAATACATGCTCATTGGCTCTACGTGTTGAGGGCATTGCAGCTTTTCCTGTGAATCTTTGGCACTTCTCTCGATCGAATGCTCTAAACTTTCTTCACTGAGATTGCTGATAACGTGGTTCTTTGTTGCTTTGAATGAACGATGGAAACTATAGCAATCTGTACAGAGGAAATCCTTACAATCAGAGCAATAATGGCTCGAAGGATTCTTCTTCTCACAGGCACTGCATTCAAAGACCTTGGAAGAGCCCAGTTTGTCGTGAATCTCCCGTTTTGCCAGTTTGCACTGAAGGTAGGTGTTACTTGGGAACCCCCCAGCTGGTAGTACGTGGTCCTCGTTGCACTTTGGACAGTGAACAGTCTCTTCGTCCATGTTGGCCTGTACTTCGTACAACACGCTCGAGCTACGGTTGGTGGTAGCAGCGCGCTCGCACTTCCGACACACAGAATGCATGCAGGGCAATATCTTGGGTTGAGTCAACATCGACTTGCAGATCACACAGATGAGATCTTCCACCTGCATGCTAGGAGTGGCCTCCCTATGGTTGATGGCTGGGGAGGGTGTGTCACTGATGAAGGAATCTGAAGAAAGTGGAGTTTGAGCAACACTTGGCTGCTTTGACCCTTCGGGTGTCTCCAAGGGTGGGTCTTTAGATTGACTGTCATTGTTGGAGTCACCTTCTGCTGTTTCTTGCGTTGGTTGTTCAGCGCCGGGGCTACCTGAAATCTGCCCTACTTCTGTCTGTGTCTCTTCCCCTTTGCTTTCAACCTCACCTTTAGACAATGTCACTGGTGGGCCTTCTGAGGGAGAATCGAGTTTCACTGGTTCAACATTCCCAACCCCATTGCTCTTTGTTGGCTGGTCTGTACTGGAAACAGAAGGGGGTTCACTGCTACTTGTAGGCTTGCCATCAGCTACTTCTTCCACTTGTGACTGACCATTGTCTGTGGCTGAAGGTTTCTGTTCTTCTACATCAGAAGGCTCGAGTTTAGAATCTCTTTTCTTCTTCCTCTTCAAACTAAAAGGCATTCTGGACAAATCAAGACCAACTAAACTATCAAACCAAACTGGTCAATTTATCAGATCAGGCTAGAGAGCTATTATATACTCAGGACTTGACAACAACCACAGAGGAATTCCACAGGATTGAATCGCAGCACTGGTCGCTGCTGCGAGGAGAATGGAATGCAAGGAATGTCATCCCTATATAGGTGTTAGCTGGTTCCTGTGGCAATACATCACATAGTGCACATACAATGCATACTGCTACAGTGCTATCACTATACACAAGTATGTAAAGAGTGTAAAGAAAGCCTAATTGATAAGACCACCCAGCCTTCATCTCTGGGTAGGCATGTCTCTGTTGTGCTAATTTCCGAGCGGCACACTTCTGTTGGTTATCACCAACACTTGATAGGATTTACTTGATAGAAAGTGTACTGGATAGTAACTGCTACAAGGTTGTCAACTACGTATGTTGGCAATAGTTAAAGGACAACCTCATCCGTGTATGTGTGTGTGTGTGTGTGTGTGTGTGTGTGTGTGTGTGTGTGTGTGTGTGTGTGTGTGTGCGTGTGTATGTGCGTGCGTGCGTGCGCGTGTGTGTGTGTGTGTGTGTGTGTGTGTGTGTGTGTGTGTGTGTGTGTGTGTGTGCGTGTATATGTTTGTGTGTGTGTGTGTGTATGTGTGTGTGTGTGTGTGTGTGTGTATGTGTGTGTGTGTGTGTGTGTGTGCGTGTGTGCGCGCGTGTGTGTGTGTGTGTGCGCGTGCGCGCGTGTGTGTGTGTGTATGTGTGTGTGTAGACAGTGTGTGTAGGCATGTGCATGTGTGGGTGTGTGCACATGGTTCACACATGGCCTCTCAGTCTTGGAATAACAAACAGGTTCAGGCACGAGAATTAGTCCCTCTCTGAGTAACGTCAAGGTACAATGGGCGGAGGATTAGGAGTGAGAAAGTGTGAGTGCTTGAACCTTATGAAGCGGGGAGGGGTAATGACAAGCAGGCATATGTTGTGGATTGGCATGTACGTACGTATGCGTAGGAAACATACTTGCTCCCTTTTTACACTGAAGAAATGTAAAGCGTGAGTTACGTAGTTAAACCACTTTCGAAAGTGAGGCTTTTTTCAGTTCTACTTGAACTTTCGTATACTAAGCTGTGTATTGCATGACTGCAATTCTTCAGATGAGTAAGATCCCTCAGTGCAAGAGCACACCATGCAATGCAAAGAGGGAAATAAGTCCGTTGGCAAAGAACAATGCTCCACCTAAACTAGAGGAAAATGAGGTGTAGTGGGAGCCTCCTAATACAACACTCGAGGGACTCCGTGATGAAATGTACTTACTCCTAAATTGGGCTAGCTTGCCCTGATACAATAGAATCCAAATTTGCAGTATATCAAAAGTACACTTTTAAGCTGAAGACAATTCTTCACCAGGACATTGTCACTCCATACAGCAACCACCATGGGCATGTCCTATAACACTCATCCCTACCGTATACCCTCACACAAAGACTGGCACTGGCATACAGCAACCACCACGGACATGTCCAATAACACTCATCCCTACCGTATACCCTCACACAAAGACTGGCACTGGCATACAGCAACCACCACGGGCATGTCCAATAACACTCATCCCTACTGTATACCCTCATACAAAGACTGGCACCTGCATACAGCAACCACCACGGGCATGTCCCATGGGCTATTGCAGCAATATTACTGTTTATTAGGAAATGCGTGTGACCAATCATTCTTGAAAATTTCACGAGCAGTCTTCCTTCATGAACAGTTTAGTATGCATATACGTATGTACAGTTGTACTGTGGCCTAGTTACTGAGACTAATGGACGTCATGCGTGTTCACTTGCAGTGAATGTGAAAAAAACTTCGTGATCAAAGCATCCAAAAATGCTCTTTAAGTTGAATTTCACAGACAAAGGAATAGATGTCTACATTTCAGAAATAGTTGAATAAAATCTTAGTCTGTCTGGCACTTTGAGGAAGTGCCTAATTGATACAGAAGACTGCCCTACTTACACAGTCTTCACGTCTCCTGTTTCCTCTGCCCTTTGAACAGGCATGAAGGAGGAATACAGATTAGGGGAAGAAACATGACTTAATCTACATTCCCGCAGACACTTGAGAGTGAACACACGCACAAAGACATACATCTACTCATACACCCACTCACCATACAAATATTCCTATACTCAAGTACGTACAGTATGTATACTATGTAAATGAAATGATGTCATGTGTACACACACACACGTATGTATATCTACACACACACACACACACACACACACACACACACACACACACACACACACACACACACACACACACACATACGTACCTACACACACACACACACGTACGTATGTATATCTACACACACACACATACACACACACACACATACACACACACACACACACACACACACACACACACACACACACACACACACACACACACGGACATACATCCACACACCTACAGTACGTATTATGTGTGCACACACATGTGTGTCCCCCCACATACACACACACAACACTAGATAGGGATAAATACCAAGTACTGTACATGTATCAGAAAACAATAGTTACATTGTATATGATCTTTTCTGCTTTACTTTATGTAGTCATGATACAAAACCACTTGCATATCTGCATGCTTACATGTCTAAAGGGTTTCACAAATTGCTGACAACCAATGGAAGCTTCATGAACACTACCTGGTATTCAATAAATCCCGATTCAGTGTGTGTTGGAATCACTACAGGATTCACCTAAAAGGATTCACCTAAGACAGAATTCTGCTGCATACCCACTTGCCCTTCTGCATGAAAGATGATGTGAGGACTGAGTTTCTCCGAGTACAGAGGAGCCTCCGAATAAAGGACACTTTGGGGACAACATGAATTCAGCGATTTGTTCATTGTAGAGAGGTTTTCCTCTTTGGGTGGTTCAAAATGTATTGTAGGAATTATACTGGGACTGTAAATCATGTCCTTTGTAGAGAGGGTTAGTATACTGTGTCCTTATTTGGGAGAGTCCATCATCGGAGGTTCCACTGTATTCCTATTTCCATTTTAAAGTCAAAGCTGGAACATATAGTAATATGTATGTATGTACGTAGGTGAGTGTACACCAGTTCATTTGTTGTGAATGAGGTAAAACCATTATGATCAAAGGACTGAATAATGCTCTGATAAGTTAAAATCAAAGAAAACTTAAAGTTTCTGCATTGCAGAAATAACTGCTTAAAATTTCAGTCCGTTTGGCACTTGGCTAATTTGTCTGGATAATCCAGATAGCTGTGTGGTGCACTTACAGGCTTCAATGTACACATGTGGACATACGTACACACCACAGGTTTCACTGAGCACACGTGCACATACACACACACACACACACACACACACACACACACACACACACACACACACACACATACACACACACACTCACATACACACACACATACACACACAATGTTTCACTCAAAAAGATATTGCAATAGGGTGCCAGGGAGGTCCAGACGATTCATCGTCATCTGTATTATATTCATGTTCTTCATGAAGTAAAAAACATGTTACCTTTCTTGACCCGTTCGTAGAGGCCCCACTGTTATCCATCAGAGTTGAGACATTAATTGATTTCAACAGAGGCAAGTCTGTGGTTTTATATCATAGCATGAATAACAATAATATGCATTACTGTGGTATGAACATTGCTATTCTGCAGTACTGCACTACTGGCAAAGTGGTTGCAAAATCAAATGATCATTTAGCTCCTTTTAAAAAATTGCTGCTAGAAAAACAACAGGTGCTGCACCCTGTTGTAGATGTACTGGGGGAAACACTGCACACACACACACACACACACACACACACACACACACACACACACACACACACACACACACACACACACACACACACACACACACACACACACACACACACACACACACACATGCACACACACATACACACACACACACACACACACACACACACACACAAAATAAACCACACAAATACGTACACACACACATACACACATAAACACAAATGTATATACGTACGTACGTACATATTGTAAGTACACTATACAGTGTTACCTCAACAAAATACCTCAATGTGGCACTTTTTGTGAGTGACTTAAAGTTTCATAAATTGATTTTACACCAATTCATCTTTTGACTCTTAGACTATCAATGTCATACGCACTTCATACCTAGCTCTTTGGTATGTACATAGAACGTCCTACACAAAATGGGATTTCACTTACACGTGTGTGCATGTGCAGGTACCTGTTCACAATCTGTGGCAGCATTTGTGCACCCTCCATGCTTGCTTAGGAAGGCATCAAAGTCATTTTCCTCTGGGTAGACTTCGCTCCCCATGAACACCACTGGAAGGAGGACAAAGTGGCTGCTAACATCAGCATGACCACAAACAGGCAGACACTACACACGGGAGTATAATGCAGGTACGAAAAGATACCTGCACATACATGCAGTAAATAGGTTATTATACTACAGATGTATAGTACATACACATCCACTTGTATCTACCCTCACAGCCATACGTATGTACTTATATATACTCACACATGTGCATCCACCCTCTTAAAAACAAATATGAATACACACACACACACACACACACACACACACACACACACACACACACAGATACATACGTATGTAAGTACGTACATACTTACATATGTACCCCCAAATGTGAATTAGTACACGATTGACTATGCTCATGTACACAAGCACCCACCCTCCCTTCATACATTCATACATCATCTCCCCTGTCCTGCATATATGCACGCACGGATGCATGGATGCACGCACACACACACACACACACACACACACACACACACACACACACACACACACACACACACACACACATACACACACACATGTACACACACACACACACACACACACATACACACACACACACACATACACACACACATGTACACACACACACACACACACACACACACACACACACACACACACTCACACACACACACACACACACACACACGTACACACACATGCACACCAAGTATCTTACTATGTTCAAGGAAGTGTGCCAAACCCGGGATGTCCATTGGGTCCGAAAAGCTTCCAACTCCAATACACAGTGCAACAGCACTCTGGATGTGGACAAAGGACAAACACAAACTCAACAGGAAAGGCAATGAGCTCGTACAAGGGTTACACAGACAGTTTGCACGGTTGAGGATTTTGTGAAACATACATACAGCAAACACGCAAGCAAGATTCTCAACCACACAGCAGCTCACAAGCACAAAACTACACAGCATACACATACTTATGTACACACATGTGTGTACATACTCCCACATTCACACATGTATGTATGTACTCATAATGCGGTATATCCCCAGTGTTCTATCCAGAATTTCACTATAGCAGGGGGGGGGGGGGGGGGTATAGCATCAGTCAGTGATTGTAGTACAGTGAATTCTTGTCACAATCCGCCACAATTATTTTATCCAAGTCAATGTAAAGCAAAATTAACTAATCCATGTACAAAAGTGGTGGATTTCTGCCCTTGTACTCATAATCCCCAATGATTTCAAGCAAGTGGCTACAATATTAAACAATATTGCAGTAAAATGGGCAGTCGATCCCTTACAGGGTGGGGAGAATGAAAGCAGGGTGGGGTAGAATGAAAGCAGGGCGGGGGAGAATGAAAGCAGGGTGGGGAGAATGAAGCAGGATGGGGAGAATGAAAGCAGGGTGGGGGAGAATGAAAGCAGGGTGGGGAGAATGAAAGCAGGGTGGGGAGAATGAAAGCAGGGTGGGGAAAATGAAAGCAGGGTGGGGAGAATGAAAGCAGGGTGGGGAGAATGAAAGCAGGGTGGGGAGAATGAAAGCAGGGTGGGGAGAATGAAAGCAGGGTGGGGAGAATGAAAGCAGGGTCAGGAAAACTAAAGCAGGGTGGTACCACTCTGCTATCCTGATTTAGCTAAAACCCTGCATACACACTCATATTCACAAACATAATATTAATAAACATGCATACACACACAGTTTACAGAGAAGGGTGATATGGAAACCATGGTTAGTTGTGCTTCCAAATAACTCATGCAACCTGAGCTCAAAACAGCAACGAACTCTATCAACAATCAGATACAATGACATGCATACACATACGTATTTTAGTTCAGGTACCGCCCCCTTCCCAAATACCCGATAAACTCCACACATGAATACACAGTATGTGCGAGAAACACACTCAAGCCCTTTTTCACTGGAGAAATGTAAAGTGATTTAGTTAAACTGCCTTTAAAAGTGGGGGTTATTCAACACAACTTCAGTACACATTTGTATACTAAGCTGTGTGTGTGCACAACTGAAACTCTAGAGACGAGTAAGATCTCTCAGCGCACAAACACACCACACAATGCAAAGAAGGAAATAAGTCTGTTGGCAAAGAACAATGCTCCATGCAAACAAGAGGAAAATGAGACACAGTGGATTCGTCCTAACACGACCTCAAGGGACTACATGATGAAATATGTTACATTTACGGTAGACATCAAAAAAAGTTTCCATAGCGTAATAGTTAAGTAACGTACCGTAATCATAATTGTAGTTACGGTGTGCGTAGTGAAAATCGTAATTTCATTTGGATGCCATTTATTACCGTAATTTGATTTCAAAGCTTATAGAAATCGTAATTCGATCACCCAGGTTCATCCTATCCGACGATTTTGAAGTTGTGACCATAGTAGACTAGCTCGCGATCTCGAAGCTACCACGAATCTATTTTATCGGAAAAATTAGGAATACTAGGGGGATTGGAGGGGGCCATTTTGCTGCTTTTATGTTAGTCAAATTTCTGTGTTAAGCGATTTGTGCTAGCAAGGTTCCACTGTTTGTACATACAGTACGAACAATGGCATGAAAAATAGACGAGACAAGTCATGCAAATACGTACGTATGTATGTATAGCATGTAAAAACACAATGTTATGAACGCATCCTAGGGTATAGGGTATAGGGTATTCTTATTTAACCTGGGGAACCTTTAGCCAGAGGCTACTGTGAATGTCACCCAGAAAATCCTATCCTAAAATACACCAAGATAGAACATCATCTAATAAGAAAATGAGCATTCTCACGAATATACATACACGTTCCCGCTCATATGGTTCAGCTCTTACAACATACGCATATACTGAACCACAACTTTCTCACCAGCAGCGGGCCCTTCTTCTGTTCGGCTTTGCGTCTGGAAGTGCCTTCACCCTCACTCTCATCACTCTCACTATCAGCACCATCACTGTCGTCATCATCATTATCATCACTATCACAGCTGCCATCACTGTCACCATCACCTTCATGGTGTGTCTCCATCTCATCAATATCACTACCATCACTGTATTCACCTTTAGGCACTGGCAGTCCATCAGAGAGCTCGCCACTGTTGCTCTTTAGAGGATCCGAGATCAGTAATACTCGCAACCCATTGGGCAGGGCGAGAGGCCTGCGGGGTAGAACGCAATTCCCGCGCTAAATACAACCAACCAAACTATAGTAGAATATGCAATTAGATGAGTTTTACTCGATGAAAGACGACAAAATGGAACGCAATAATATTTCAATGAGTCCAAATACGCATATACTGCGTTTATAGTGATGTGAAGCACAAGATACGTACCTGTATTCTCTAGAATCATTAGGAGACTTGGCAATTTCCATGTCCAAATTTCTGGAGAAGTGATTAACGCACCTGGCGCTTGAGAAGAGCCTGCAGGTGCGTTTATCATCATCAATTTTGCAGATCACCGTATACAGTAGAATCAAACTTGCTTATATAACAAATACAATGCATCTGGTTTAGTACATACTCCTGGCCGGATAATAACTCCATATTTCTCATTCTGTCCCTGAATACCTCATATATATATATATATACGTAAACCAACCCCAATGTAGTATAATCTGTACATGATTTTATGCGCTGCTGGTCCTTCGAGGTACACACTAGAAGCAAGTTTCGCTGTAAGACTAGTATACTTATGCATAATATGTCTAGTCTACATGCATGCCGTAGAATCTGATATATATACACTCCGGGCGCATGCAACCGATTGATCGAACTGGTATATGCAGAATCACAAAATTTATATGTATGCTTAATTATACGGTCGCATGTGGCCTGACATCTAGAACCTACAGCAAGTACACATATAGAATCATGCAATTTTGCAAAATATAGCACAAAGTCTAAATATCGATCTTGCATGCATGCATTATAACTTTCAGAGTGGCTATTCGTCCGGCAGTATTTCACCATCAATCAATACATACACGGGATGTTAGAATATTGCATAACATTTAATTTAATTGCGAAATTGCATAACAGTTTGGGTTAGTGTTGGGATTAGGTTGCATAACTGCTCTGGTTCAATATCCACTGGGTATAACTTTACACTTAAAGTACGTATGGACAGTAAAGTGGGGCGTGTATATAACTGTTTCAGTGGGGCGTGTATATAACTGTTTCAGTGGGGCGTGTATATAACTGTTTCAGTGGGGCGTGTATATAACTGTTTCAGTGGGGCGTGTATATAACTGTTTCAGTGGGGCGTGTATATGTTTCAGTGGGGCGTGTATATAACTGTTTCAGTGGGGCGTGTATAACGTGTTTCTTGAGCTCATCCTCACAGGGTGCAGCTGGTATATAAACACGTTATGCCCCACTAAACCTGATGTCGCAACTAGTACATACAGAACTACATATAATATGCATCCTCCGCCATACATTATGATAATTATTATGCATCAAAGATAAAGCAATCATCCAAAGTACGAATAATATTATATGCACACTTTTAACAAACACACTAGGCTTCATACAATGTACACACACAATAAAGCCAGAGGAAAAGTTCAAAACTTTCCCTAGTAGTAATAAGTCCGCAAACATAAAAGAAAGCCACAATAAGTTATGCATAGAAAGTTAAATCAAACCCATATCTATAACAACATACAGTTTTTATATACAAAATTAGGTATATCAAGCCCTATAAAAGGAGACTAAGCAAATAATTCAAAGTAAGAGATCTCCTATTAACGAAGTAGTCTTCCTACAGCTGTCTCAGTCTGCCAATCCCTGTACCTGTTTCATGATGGCATCCAGTTTACGGCTCTTCTCTGTGAAGAGTTCCTTGGCGCCTTGCAGTTCGGTAGCCTCGTTGTCCAGATGGAGGCGCACCTCCTCATTTCCCCGCCTCTGAGCATCAATCTCCAGCCTCTGCTTGGTGATCCACTGCTCGGTCTCCGCACGGTGAGACTCTAACATATCCTTCAGTTCCTGGTGCATTGATAGAGGGAAAACGGAAATCCAGATCAATTGTAAATTTCATCTGATCAAACGTATATGTATACTTGGGTGGACAAACATACACGAGTGTGCATAGAACCACGGGTATACCGCATACATAGCATACCGCATAGTGGCACCGTTTCTGGGTGCCACTAATAGTAGCCCTTGGCTAACGGTTCCCCAGTCTAAATAAGAATACTTGATACTTGATACTTGATACATATAAACTTTTGCAGGATGAAATTTTCGTGGATGGTCAATTTTCACAATTTTCATTTTTACGGATCCCCCTTAAATCCTGCCTTCCTTTAATCTTTAACTGAATCAATGATATAAACTTCCTCTGTTTCTGGATGAAAATAAACAAGCGATGGCACTGCAGTGCTTCTTGATTCCAGCTAGTTCTTTGACAGCCATTTTGGTCATTGCACAAGCACTCTACCTAAACTTCTATTTAAAATTTTCATGCATGGTTGCCAATTCATGAAATCTGTGAAAGTTTCATCCCATGAAATTTGTATGCATATGGTATCTAAAGTACAGACACATCCAAACACATAAACATGAACAATGAGTTGCACACACACACACACACACACACACACACACACACACACACACACACACACACACACACACACACACACACACACACACAACACACACAAACACACACAAACACACACACACGCATAAACACACACACACACACATAAACACACACACACACACACACACACACACACACACACAGGAACATATACACAGACCTTTTGTTGTTTGTCGTAGAGCTTATAATGCTCGTCTCGTTCAGCTTCAAAAGCTGCTCTGTCTGCTTCCAGAGTTCGCTTCATGCTGCAGAGGAGAGTATGCGGTAAAGCACGACAGAAATGCACAGTACAGAGAAGATACTGTAACACAAAAGAACACAGACAGTGGTGGATCCAGATTTTTAAAAGGGGGGGTGGCAAGACAGTATAGGTGGACATTTTGTTTGATTATGCAATATGTACTTTAAACAAATTATAAAATGTCTGTTTTGGAAAGCTTAGCAACTTCATAGTTTCTGCTTGCTCTCTTGGCCTTACTGAATGACTACATTGGCCAAAAAGGTAGTCACTTAGGTTAGCATTGAGTTCTTTATGGGTTTTCCTGAATTACTGCCTCAAATAAGTTTTGATATGGCACAAAATGAAATTGGAGAGGTTTAGTAAAAGGGAAGGGGGGAATGCCCCTTTTGCCCTGCCACCTCCCCCCTGAATCCGCCCCTGCTGACCTATGAGGACTCTACGTACATATCAGCCACTGCCGACCTATGAGGACTCTACGTACATATCAGCCACTGCCGACCTATGAGGACTCTACGTATATGTTGTTAACCATTCCACAAAGATAGCCAACAGTCAGAACCCATAATCGACAAACTATCTCAATAAGAGACCAACAAGCACATACGCACATAGAATAAGTACAGTACAGTAGGCGGATATCTGAATGTACAGTAGGCCGATATCTGAATGTACAGTAGGCCGATATCTGAATGTACAGTAGGCCGATATCTGAATGTACAGTAGGCTGATATCTGGATGTACAGTAGGCCGATATCCGAATGTACAGTAGGCCGATATCTGAATGTACAGTAGGCCGATATCTGAATGTACAGTAGGCCGGTATCTGAAAGTGCAGTAGGCCGATATCTGAATGTACAGTAGGCCGATATCTGAATGTACAGTAGGCCGATATCTGAATGTACAGTAGGCCGATATCTGAATGTGCAGTAGGCCGATATCTGAATGTGCAGTAGGCCGATATCTGAATGTGCAGTAGGCCGATATCTGAATGTGCAGTAGACCGATATCTGAATGTACAGTAGGCCGATATCTGAATGTACAGTAGGCCGATATCTGAATGTACAGTAGGCCGGTATCTGAATGTACAGTAGGCCGATATCTGAATGTGCAGTAGGCCGATATCTGAATGTACAGTAGGCCGATATCTGAAAGTACAGTAGGCCGATATCTGAATGTGCAGTAGGCCGATATCTGAATGTACAGTAGACCGATATCTGAATGTACAGCACCACTATACGAGGTACAGGTTCACAGATGGCAATGCAAGTACGCGAGGCAACCAGATAAAAGAAATGGCAAAATTGGCTAATAATCTTGGATAAAATAGGATAATCTGCACACAAGATACATCACAGATATTACGCATGTTGGATAAGTCCATTTTAGATAAACCGTATCTCACTACATAGCCAAACCATATACACGTACACGCCCACAAAATAGTGGTTGTCTAACATGAAAACACAGTGACACCTCTCTAGTCCGCCACAATTGGAAATGTCAGTTTTATGGTGGATAAGTGGGGTTGGCGGATTAACAAGGTTTGCACTCAGTACGTGTAAGTACGTATGTATTAGAATTCGTTTTTTGGAAACAAGGGCAGATTAGTGGGGTTGGTGGATTATAGCAGAGTGGAATACAGAGGATTCACTGTACATAAATATTAGGAGAGATACTTCAATAGTAGCCACAAGTAACAACTGATACACAATTAAACAACTAGTAGTCTACGCACATAGTAAGATCTTGTAACTGTGCTGAAAGTACATCAAAGATGCCACCAATCTTCTCTATTATGTCTGACTTCATGCCCTCCAGCTGTGACATATCAACGACCTGCGTAAACAGGAGAAAATTCTGAATGAAGGCATTCGTCTTCTAGGGTCTAGCCTGCCAGGTGTGCTGATTGGAAGTGTGATTTAAAACAGTGCACATAATGTCCATTCACAAGAAGTAATTGAAGGTCTCGTTGCTATGGGCAGGTAGTTGTTACATGTTTGGTTGCTATAGGCAGGCAGTTGGTTAACGTTTGGTTGTTATAGGCAGGTGGTTACTACAGATGTGGCTGCTATACATAGGCAGACAGTTGCTATGAGTTTGGCTGTTATAAAGAGGTATGTATGTAGTACTGTTGCCATGAGTGTACAGTGCCACCTGCTTAGATATCGCTGGATATTAGGCCAAACCGCTTAATTAATATGCCACAATTTCCTGGCGCAAATTCATTGGTATGGCAGAAGTATGCATGTATTAGGCCAACCACCTAATCCGCCATCCGCCATGTTTTTGTACGCTAAATACACATTTAGTGCGCAATAGGTTACACCATAGACACTCTATACTACGGATCCGTAGTATAGAGTGTCTATGGTTACACTTAATAGGCCGAGTCCACATTTGGAGTTTAGAGGATTCTTTAGAAAGTGTTTCTTGGCACAAGAGGCTTAAGGTGGACTAGTAAACAAAGCAAGGCTTCAACTAAACGTTTTTTTAGTTGTGCATAAAACGAGGTAAACTCGGTTTGACCATACTATAGAAAGCACTATCACAGTGGCAAATACTCACAGCAAGAATATAGGACGTCAGCGTGTAAAGACGTGAGTACTCTAAATTCTGTTCTTAACTTCTAATAAGCTCCAACTTAAGCTAGGGTAGATAAAAATGTACTAACCACGATGTCTGAGATGAAACATTGCTGTTTTGCAAATGTGCTATAAGGCCTTTTCTGGGAATTCCACCCTTCATCGGTAACACTGGGTAGAACAGTAACAGATGTTCCCTGGAAACCTCCAATCATGGGATTGGTCAATGACGACGGGATTGATTCGACCAATCCCGTGATGGGAGGTTTCCAGGGAAGCTTGCAGAAGCATGAGTGATTTCAACATTGCAAGCGAAGAAGGCCATCATCACCAATGCTATCATGATAGTGGATAGGACAAAAGGAAAGACTTATCAGAGACTTTGCAACTTTGTATAGTCTTCACGTGCATGTTCAATTTTAAGTGATATTTCTGACATACAGTGTATTTGTACATTCCTGTGTTGATTATAATGTATTGTAATGTTCCCATATAATGCAATGTGTATCGTAGAACAATCAAATGAACTGTATAAATGCATTACAGTGTTAAACGGTTATTAGGCCAAATATCACCCCAAACCAATTGCGGCCTATTAAGTGGGTGGCACTGTATATGTTATAGACAGGTAGTTGCTACGAGTCTGGTTGCTATAGGTAGGTAGTTGCTACGAGTCTGGTTGCTATAGGCAGGTAGTTGCTACGAGTCTGGCTGCTATAGGCAGGTACGTAGTTGCTACGAGTCTGGCTGCTATAGGCAGGTACGTAGTTGCTACGAGTCTGATTGCTATAGCAGGGGTGTAAACTAACATTTTCCTTCACTAGCCACCTGGGCTAGTGACACCTAAAAGATACCAGCCCAAGTATCCATTTACTAGCCCAGTTGATATAGTCATTATGCTACTTTAGTACTCGATAGCAGCTAATGTATTCATGTACACTAGGGTCTATTGCGTGGCGTAATGTTTGTAAAGGGGATCTTTTACCATGCACCCTTCCCTTATTTTTCTACAATATTTAGGGGCTGCCACAGGCAGCCCCTAATTTGTTTTCATTTGGACTTCCAGTGTGTAACGCTTGTCCGATATATATATATATATAAATATATATAATATGGATTTGAAGTTAAGTCTTATAATAGAGAATTTATATAATAGTAATAGAGAAGTATGAATTTATACAGAAATGAGTTATAGGAATTGTTTTGAAAACAATTGCCAAATATGGCAATTGTTTTCAAAACAATCGTCCAGTTACAATAAACAGTATGTTTAATGAATGTTCAGCTGTGCACTTACCCTCCAATGCTTTGCAAGTGATTCGAGTGTGTGGGGCGGCAGCCCCCACGAGTTTTTAACTCGAATCACTTGTTGTGCTTTGTCTACAAATCAATGTATGCAAGGCACAGAAAGGAGAGGGGCAATAGTGAGGTATAGTGAGGTAGCAGGTGGGGCCTTTAACAATTTTCTTGAGGCTCCTTTGTGCCACTCAAGTAGTTTCTGAATACAGTACATACATAGATTAGTCTGTTGCAATTATGCATGTGTGTTACAGGAATTCAAGTGAGGGGGCCTGGGAGGTTGGGGCAATTGGGTCCCAGGTCAGAGGGGGTGGCTAAATATCCTCTTTAACCCTTTCCCTACCCCCCATAAACGAAACCACAGTTGTCTTCTTTCTAAAATAACTGTAAGATTGAATGTTTACCTGCAAGCCCCCCCCCCCCCCCCCGTACTGAACACCACAGATCTATGACGTCACAAGTGCAGAAGCCTGCTAAGTGCCCAGGGCTTCTCTAAGGCAAAAATAGAAATTTTTGGGACGCATTCAAAAACTACTTTGATAAAATTGATTTCAGCCCTACTTTTGAAGGGTAATAATCCTAAGCTTCCTTCGTTGCAACTTAAGTAGCTATACTTTAATTCTTTTCAAAGCTATAGCTGAAGAACTTAGATCAGCCATGTTGCTGGAAGGGTAGTCTTACTGGCCACACGGGCGCCCATCTTTATTAGTTTTACTAGCCCGTGGTAGAATCTACTCGTCTCGGGCTGGCGGGCGAGTGTTAATTTTCACCCCTGCTATAGGTAGGTAGTTGCTACGAGTCTGGTTGCTATAGGTAGGTAGTTGCTACGAGTCTGATTGCTATAGGCAGGTAGTTGCTACGAGTCTGATTGCTATAGGCAGGTAGTTCTATGTGTTTGGTTGTTATAGACAGGTACATAGTTCTAAGAGTCACAAAAAGCCTCTGACTTGTAACTTGGCAACACTGTTGCCGATGGCAACTTCACCTTGCTGGGCTCTTTGGGTTCAATAGTCTTCATTTCCTGGGGAATTCTGGTTTCCAATTCATACTGGATTTGGGGACCACTCACAGCACTGAAGTCAACCACTTCAACTGCACACAATAGGGAGACGAGAGTATACAAACTTCAGTAAAACTTTGGTGATTTATGCCAGTAACTTCTACAGTTTAGATTCCTGAATTAAACTACTGTACCACAGAAGAGTTGCACAGATGCAGCTACACAATAGTACATGTGTATTACTGTAAGTATGCATTTTGTACCACAGCCACTGTATGTACATATGTACAGTATAGTAATGTGAGGGAAAAGTACTGATTCCATTGTACTGAAGAGGACATGTACTGTATATCCATCGGTACATACGTACGCATACAAAATATAGGCACGGACACACCCACATCTATGTACATGCCCACACTCACACACCCACACACATGTATATAGACAAACACATATACACACCCACATACACACTCACACAAACCCACACACACATCTACGCACATGCCTACACTCACACACCCACACACATGCATATAGACGAACACATATACACACCCACATACACACTCACACAAACCCACATACACACACACTTACACACACACACACAAATGTACACACACATGTACATCCACCCACACACATGCATACACACACACACACACACACGCACACACACACACACACACACACACACACACACACACACACACACACACACACACACAGACATTCTCACATTCTGGAGACAAGATCCACACATCTGAAAGGTCATCCTCTAGTGACATTCCTCCAAAGATAATCATCTAATAACAAACACACACTGAGACAAGTGCAATTGTGACAATATGTAAATTATGCGCACACTGTACAGCAAGCACACTCTCTATTTCAGAGGAAATCCACTCTTGATGTCTCTACTCTATTCCGAAATTGGACTATTTGAAACTATTGCGACCACTCATACAAAATACCTAACACAAAAATGCATGCCCATGGCAATGATAGACATAGGTATGTATGTACGTTTGATCACACGCAACCTTCCATTTTACTGAGAATTGGTCACCCTGCCAGAGGCACCAGCTGATTATATAATCAACAGTGAATTGCAGATCCTACTTATTTGGGTTATGCATACATGGACACTGTCACGAATGCGCACAAGGCTATAGCCAATACAGGTGGGGCAGATTGACTACTGTGGAATCTGTACAAAGTAACAACCCACACAATCCCCCCACCTACTCATGTATCTAAAACTAGTCTTGTGGAACAAGACCCTTTCTGACAAAGAATCTACGTGGCTGGTACATTGCAAGTAATGACTAGCTCGGCATCTCCCAGGACCAACAGTGACTACAGCATCTACACTACCAGGGCTGCATACAGGATTCGGGGCTAGGGGGGGCAAATTGAGCTTCCTGAAATCTTAGGGGGGGGGCACCGCAATACGGGAGTTTATAGGTGTACAGAGTGGTGGGTGGGTATTATGAGTAGCAATGCTATGTGGGGGAGGGGGTAGGGGGTATTATACAGTAGGTAACAATGCTAATTATGTACAATTCAAGGGGGTCAAGGGATTGGTGATAGTGGTCTTGAGAAAAAGTTTCAAAATTATAGCATAAAAGCTTGTTTTTCATCCATTTTCCAACAAATCCTGCCTTTCAGGAACCCTTAGTGTATATGTTGAGATACAAGATTAGGGAGACAGCAGATCTGCAGGGGGGGGGGGGGGGAGCAGCAGATCTCCAACGGGGGGCGAATGCCCCCCCCCCCCACCCCCCCCTAAATGCGGCCCTGACTACCAACAGTGACTACAGCATCTACACTATTTACAGTGACTTCAGCATTGATAATAGAGTCTGTATGACATCATTTGGAGAAGGGATTGATGACATCATATTGGAGACATCTGTATACTGTATATGCATGCTTTAATTTTCGCGTGGTTTAATATTCATGGTATTCGTGGATTGGAAGCCATCCGCAAAAGTTTAGACCCGCAAAAATTTAGATCGGGCTCTTGTGCAATGGCAAAACATGGCCATCCACGAATATTAAAACACGAAAATTGCTAAAAGACAAAATCCGCGAAATATATACCCCGCGAAAATTAAAGCGCATATGGTACGTGCCATCTACTGGGATATTACAGTGGACAAACTCTCTTTAATGTGAATTTTCTCTTAAGACAAAATATGACTCAAGTCCACCACTTGACCACTTCACCACATGGGTGGAACTCAGTATGAACCGGAGTTCTGCTGAGATGAAATACTCCTAACACAAACATATAAGGGTGGTCTTTTGAGTTTCGCCTGAAGAGGTTTTCACTGCAAGTGGATACTGTGCCTAGCATTACTCGTGTCACTTTCAACAAAAAATCAAGGAGGGGGTTAATAATATATGTAACTGTAAGGAATGGTGGTGGGGTGGGGGTGGGGAAGAGGGGTGCTGAGCAGTCATGCCGTGAAAGAAAATTTAGTGTCACAAATATACGGGGGAGGGAGGAGGGAAGTCTCCCCTTGCCACCCTAAAAGAAGCTCTAGATACCAGGTAGATGACCAGGAACTTCACACTTTGATCAAGTGCTTGGCAGGTTTAAATGTTTCTAGTGAACATAGTTACAAAAGTATTTCCACTCCCACAAAACATCTTTCTTCCAATTTCACACCAGTTTAACTTGTCTTCCTAAGAAACCCAAACTTTCCAAAAATAGCAGATGAGCAAGGCATGTAACAATCCCTATTTCCTGGAAGCCATGAGGAGGTCGTGTAAGGGGAATGCACCACACACTTTCGGTAGAATAAGTCTTGTTCCGCCAGACTACCCTAAAGCAGCCATCCGTGTAATTACCCTACAGCCTACAGCGGCAACCTGTCTGAAACCATTACAAGGTGACTACAACAGATTTATGTATGTATCGTCATAGTAGGACCACCTCCTCAATGCTGTAGCACTAAGGTGGGGCAATACATCTGTATATATGTATTCGTATGGTATATGAACGTATGTATGTGCGTGCATGCGTACGCGCAACAGCTCAACTCCCGGTTCCCACTATGTTTGTATGAGTGCTACGCCATGGTATCAACCACCCTCAGAAGCAAAACTTGAAAATGTACATACGTATGTATGTACATACGTATGTATATGTACGTACATACGTACATAAGTGTAGATTAAGTACAAATGTACGTGTGGGTACAGTAAATGTGCATTTCGTCATATCTTGCATTGCCTACGGACACAGGATTTCTTCACCGCACACATATACGTGCCATGGAATGAAAAAATAATGGTAACTTTAGCCTTCAGGGGGAAAACCCTGTATACACAAGGTAGCACATCAGTAGGGAACACCTTCATACCTTTTTGTCGGTGGCTACAGCTCGGTGGTTGAATCTTCCCTCTGGAGACGTATCGCCACTGATGCTCACTGGCAGGTATATGTAGTCACCGCCTGCAGACAAGTGAATGGGGGGGGGGGGGGAAGGGAAGAAAAAGCTACAGTCAACTCTATGGTGAGTGACCACAGTGAGGTGTATGTACATACATACAGTATGTACCTACATAGTATCAACAAAATGGTTTTCAGCTGTAACATAACTCCAGTGAGAGTTGGTTTGAGCTACGTACGTACTAGAAAAACCACCATCACAGTGTCGAACATTCACAGTCAGGACTGGGCACTTGAGCATATAAAGATGGAAACCTACGTAGGTGTTTGGTGGATATGTCTGTTTAATACAACCCGTGGTTTCGGATTTTCCTTGATCAATCCCGTGATGGGAGGTTTCCAAGAAACATTTGCTAGCACTAATGTCCAGTGTTAGTGATCGAGAGAGGAATTCCCAGAAAAGGCCTTATAGCACCACATAGGAAACAGCAATGATTCACCTGATCATCGCAGTTATAAGTACATAGTACATGAGTAGTATGTGTATTGAATAAATTCCATCTCCTACACACTACACGACGCAGAAAACTATTACAGAAGACAGTGAATTTCCAACACAGCAAAGAGTTCATCACATTTGTCTTATACATATAGTACCAGTGGTAGAAATAGCATTTGACCTTTGTTAGGATAAATGGCTGACGCAGAATTATATTGGCAGGACATTATGAAAATGGTCAGCCATTTTGGCTCATCATTGATTTTGTAATATGCACAAGGGAATCTTTAACACTGAACCATGACAATGCAGAGAAGTGTTGGTCAGCCAAGTAGCTAACCCAACTTGATTTTGGTCAGCCATATTTGTGTTCTGTTCGGAAAATGGTACATGGTAGACTGCTATTTCTAGCCCTGCAGTACTGTATATATGCATGCACACACACAGACACACACAAACACACACAAACACACACACACACACACGTACACACACACACACACGTACACACACACACACACACACACACACACACACACACACACACACACACACGTATGCACCTACACATAAACATGCACACATACTGTGCATGGATGCCTAAGTGAACAGATTCACACAAGAACATACGGTACGTACATACTAAGTGCATTCTCATACAGACGTGCACATTTTCCAGTGAACATGTCAAAATTAAACTGATATTCAAATGATGATATTATATACAAAAATTTCTACAGGCACACTACACTATTGTAATACAGTACATAAGTATGCATGTGGGAACTACGTATGCACAAAATATGTACGTTGTATAAGGCGCAGTTCAAGTGGAAAATTTTATGTGGCATGCACTTTATATATGCATGCACACACACAGACACACACAAACACAGACACACACATCCACACACACACACATCCACACACACACACACACACACACACACACACACAC
>CAUJGJ010000125.1:680000-695000 GCA_963170055.1 Halisarca cf. caerulea
ATGGTCACACCTCCCAGTAGGAGGAGACCCTGTTGTAATAACTTTTTCCAGATTGGAGAGTAAAGTGACACAGTGATGTGCTTCATCACACAATCAGTCAAGTAACAAATAAACAACATTCACATCACAAAAAAACTGGGGCAATTACGTAATAACAGGAGGAAAGGGATTTCTGATGAAAGTTACTAATACCATGTTGATGTTCCCGGAATACACTGGAAGCCTAACATCCAGGCTATAGGTTTCCAGTAAACCAATTGGGGACAAATGAACAGCAGTACAAAATGGTTTGTCTGACATCCCAAATGGGAACAATCATGGTGTGATTCACTTTGAATGTGACCTTTGTAGCTGGACAATTGAACCCACTCAACACTTCATCAAAGTGAAGCTTTCTTAGAACTCCAACAGGGTAGAGTACGTATCTCAAACACGTACGTACACATGTATGAGCTGCGGGCTGGTTCATGGACCACCTCACTACTAAGTACATGTATTGTATCTCTGCATGATATGACCACCTGTCCACAGATACCTTCGCAGGCTGGTTCATGGACCACCTCACTATTAAGTACATGTATCACATCTCTGCATGATGTGACCACCTGTCCACAGATACCACGGTCAGCCACTTGCTTCTTGAATTGTGTTTACAGACAATCTTTGCAATGAGCAATTGCTCATTCTTATCAATTTCAGTGGATTTCGGCCACTTTGTGTTAATGTTATGTACATACGTACATAGAGTGGAACCTGCCTAATTCGGCATCTCTATAATTTAAACCAGTATTTGCCTAAATCGTCTAAGATTCTGTGGTACCAGCCAGTAATCCTCCACTGGTCGACGGGGCAACCTCCCTTTTGCCATTATTGACCTTGGCATTGACATTAGTTTTTACCATACAAACTGAACTCCATAATCCAGCAACCTGCTAATCCAGCAACCTGCTAATCCAACAACCTGCTAATCCAGCACTGCATGTTCTTCATTCCCCAATGGGTGCTGGATTGTACAGATTCCATTGTATGTACGTACGTGCATATAATGACACACATAGGGTTTGTCAACGATTGAAAAAGAGGTACTGGGTGTACATGCATGTGCATGCTCTCCCGAGTTCTTACAATCATCGACAAAGTTTTATATTATGAAGTTGCTTGGGCTTAGTATATGTACACACGTATGTGTGTTTAGGAGTGCCTTGCAGTCTAGTACAGTCAAACCACGTTAACACAAGACTCAGTGGATTGTGCTGAATTTCATCTTAAGAGTATTACATGTAAACAGTCCTCCATGTTATGCTGAACCTGCATTTGGACATATGTAAGGAACATTTCATGTTAAAAGATATTTCATGCTAGGAAGTTTCATGTTCATGAGCAAGAATGATTATTTTATGACGAGAATTATTTAGTGATAAGAATTATTTGAGTAGACGTGTTCAACAATAGTCCTACAACTAGAATAATATACAACTAACATGTCTAAAAACTTCAATGTGCTTGTCATGTTAATGAGGTTCGACTGTAATTCTTGAGCACATCATAGTAACTACATACGGCAATCAACACCGAAAGTTTGAAGGTCATCAGCTGTGGAACGGAAGCATTTGTGGAGACCAAATGCTAACAAATAGGGTGAGAAACTTAAAGTGCCTCTACAAGTGCAGAGGAGGAATTTAAAGTGCCCCTACAAGTGGACAGGAGGAAACACTTGATTGTTCATATAATACAGTATCTACTAAAACACAGTCAAGTGGCACATACGTATACCTTCTTACAGTGCACGTGTTATAAATGCATGCATACACGTACTAACATGCACTTACAACCACCCACCCACCCATCCATCCACACACACACACACACACACACACACACACACACACACACACACACACACACACACACACACACACACACACACATACACACACATACAAACACACACACACAGACACACACACACAGAAACACATACACATGTACACATTGTAGATGAGAGCTCTTACCCAAGTCAACGCTATGTATTGTGTTAACCGCTTTTCCATCCAAAACACCGCCAAATGTGATGAGCTTCCCCATGCTACAGACACCTCTAAGTGAACTGGCCTGAGGTGGAGTACCACTTGTGACCTTTTTGGTCCATTTAGCAGTTTCTAGTGTGCCAGAGACAAAGTAAAAAGGTCACTGTACACCGTCACAGATTGGGTGTATGCACGTACCCACATATGTATGCACAGTATGTATGCATATGTATGTGTGCACGTATGTACAAAGGTACATACGTACATACATGTGTCATGGTGCGGGGGCAAAAGTTGGGTGGATCAAAGAGTACCGCAGGCTTACATTCACGATGTAGCCCTGTTACTCTGATGTAGCCCAGGTCAAGGGTCTTGTCAATCTCCTGCCAGCCAAAATCCATTAAGGCCTCATTAATTAATAGCTGTCAATAGTCACATTTTGCAGTGTTTTGCTTCACTATGACACATAATAGTTGTATCCTGCCTTGGTGTGCTACAGCAGCATAAAGTGCCAATTAATTGACCTCGGGCTGAGCCCTCGTTCAATTAGTTAGCACTTTATGGCTGCTGTAGCACACCAAGGCAGGATACAACTATTACATACGTATGTACGTATGTATGTATGTACATATATAAGGGTGTATAAAAACCATTTAAAAATGGTAAAAAGGATGTAGGATTGACACAAAACTATGCAAAAAGGTTTTACCAAAAACAATCCTCTAAAAACACTTGGAACAAGGGTAAATTGTAAAACAGGCACAGAGCTAGGTGGGCAAAGGGCAAGACGGGCATAGGGCTAGATGAGCATAGGGCTATACATATGTACCTACATGAGGCTGGATGGGTACAGGGCTAGACAGAGGTTAGTTGTACTGAGTGCACACTGAGCAAATTCCTACATCCCCTTGTATACACATATTTGTGGGTATTCTTTGATCCACCCAATTTTCGCCCCCGCACCATAAGACACATGTATGTACGTACATATGTATGCATGCACATACGTATGTATTATGTACGTACGTATGTATATCCATCTATGTATATGAGATTAAATGGTACATTTCAACCCTTAAAGGACTTCCATGTTCAGGAAGTGCATAGGGTATTTGAAAACACACGCACACACAGTAGGTACGTACGTATGTATGCATTTGTGGGATTGAAATAACCACATACACTTATAGTGAGCAGGGGCACAGCATACGTAGTACATCTTTGATGCACTCGGGGAGAGCGAGTTTGAAAGAGAGAATGAAAGATGAACGTTGAGTGATGGCAAGATGGTCAACTGTGTATGATGATAGATACTTATGCGCCCACCCATGTATGCAGATGAATGACGATAATTTAACCAGTAATGGTGACATTTTCATGTCTACGGTTAAAAAACGATGAGAACTTGATAGATTTAAGGGTATTTTGACTAACATTGGTGATTGTTAGATACAAAGCAATTCCTAATCACACAAGCTCACCTGGATTGAAGACATTTATCACAAACAAGTCGATATCTTCACCCTGGCCTCCAAACAGGACCAAACCCTCATCAGAGGCACTGAAGGTGTCATATGAAAAGGGTACAAATAGGATGAATTGTTCAGCCATCAAAATGAAATTTTCTGCACATACGCACATCCATAAATTGTACAGCAAAGAACCTTTCATATGTACGTACACATTACACAACAGTTGTATGTATATACGTATATAGACAGTATGTGCAGTATAGTATGTACATGAACATGTAAAATGTTGGCTCTACTACACTTAGCACAGAAATAGAGCGCTATGAACATGCATATATACTAGTGTTGCCACGATACTCGTGATACATCGTGTATTGCGATATTTCTACAGATGATACGATACACTAAGCATACTTCATGTCATGATACAGGCAACTACGCATTTCTAGTAGGCTGTCCTGAGGAGGCTGCAAAAAGCCTGCAATGCTGGTTGGTGTTTTTGACCTTTAGCACAGCATTGTGGTTTCATAGTCCCTACACCTCGCACCCACAGTCAATCAATCAATCAATTGATTAAATAAGTTGTTTGAGCATAGCAACAAGGCACAGAATGCTTAGCCTAAACTTGTGTCACCATTGGCAGTTTGAACGTATTTGAACACCAGAAGAGGGGATGTCATGCATTGGAAGGTCTCTTATTGAGAAATGTGATTTGATCTTAAACAAGTGATCAGCTAATACTTCTTTCTGATAACTCTGACCCTACCTATTTTGCAATATGCTAATGTTATATTGTGATGTATCGTGATACATGTCTAGATAACAGAATACTATTGTGATACACTTTTAGCAGTATCGTGACAACACTAATACATACATATGTACGTACGTACGTACGTACATGTCTATAAAGAGAAAATACCATAGGAATGGAAAGTTATGCTGCAGGTTTAGTTATGCTATTATGCCATTTTAAAGGAAAATCGCATAAATAAAAATCTCACTATGTTTCATGCCTGATACCACACAATACTGCATTGCATACCTTTTGTGGTGGTCAAAATCACATAACTTTCACTTCGCATAACATACCAATCCTATGGTACATATGCACATACGTGCGCACACACTCACACACAAATATGTATGCACATACACACACATGCACACACACACACACACACACACACACACACACACACACACACACACACACACACACACACACACTCTGCAGAATCATACCAGAAAACATGGACTTCTCGAGCTTGTGGAATTTCCCCCTTTTGGGCCACTTTCTCCCACTTCAGTTCTTCACCAGCTACAGTGAAATGATAAAAGTGAGTAATATCAAATAATTGACCGCTCAAAGACAGATCCTGTACCAGAGGAATATCAACAAGATTTTTGTACAGTATGTATAGGAGGGGACAGAATGAGGAGTACCTACTATCCAAGGGTACTGTTTATATCTACATATTATAGGCAATTTCTATTGTACATATGTATGTACGTATGTATGTATGTATGTATGTACACATGTATGTACATAGGTGATCACAGCTTCAAACTGGTATGCCATCCAATGGAGCCCTCAGCTGTTCACATTTTTCTGGGTCACTGAATCCACGTGGGAGTTTACTGCCTACGTATTACATGAACAAACTATGGACAATTGAACCATGTGAACAAAAATAGTCAGTATAGTAAGTAATGTTTAAACATGAAATAAGCAAAAGGACCTTTCAGTGCCCCTGCAAGGGTGAAACCTCTTCAATTCGACATTCTCTATAATCAAACCGTTGATGAGGTGCAGTCACCATAACATGGTAAGAGGCACTCTGTAATCTGACAACCTCCTAATTCGATATTAATTATATTCGCAGGTCCCATCGAGTGTCCGATTAGAGAGGTTTCCCTGTATACCCAAACCTTGTGATAATTTTATAATCACACCCCTGAGGTCTGTGTTGACAAGGTTCCACTGTACCCCGTGAACTGTGCCATCTACGGTATGATGTGTCACCCTGTGCATCATCAAATACAACCTTCAACTCCTCCATAGACTCAATCATGTACGAGGTGAAACATATTCAGTATAATATTATGTACGTATGTATATTCAGACGTCCTGTACTGTACATATCAGAGCACTTGTGTATGTGTGAGTGTGAATGATATAATAACTGTATGTGTGTGTATAAACTAATGTGTAATAACTGTACAGTATGTGTTCTGTACTATTGTATAATGTAATAGCTTGTTTAAACTGGATGAACCATTAGCCATAGGCTACTTTCAAGGCCCCAGTAGATCACACTATACATATGTATGTACATACGAATATACATGTATCCATGCACACATACATACATATGTACGTACGTATGTACATACACATACATGTGCATATACGTACGCATCTTCAGTTTTTGGAATACTAAGGAAGGTTATACGCAAGTCAACAAGTACACACACTAGTGATGGGTAATATGTGGAAAATTATCATTAATGCTGACGTGTGCAGGGTTCTGCCTACACTGGTCGGAGGTGATCGGGCCCAACCGGTGAAATTCATGGCCAACCACTTTCAACTTCTCAGTGACCAGAGTATTTGAAATCACATTAATAAAGTCTTTTATCCAAGCCTGTTTAAACACTTCATTAACCTCATGTTTAGTCTTGTTACTTTGAAAAAAGCCTTCACTGATGTTTTTGGTTAGAAGGTACACTTAGTAGTAGGTCTTCAAACGTACGTGTGTTAGCTGTGAATCGATTGACTTGATTACCACCTTGGAAGATTACCTGGGCAGAACCCCGCGGTGGTACACGTACTTCCAATGCTACTCATGCTAACTGTAGATATAAGGACAGGTGCTAAGATACGTATGTGTGCATTTCACCATCGCGATTACCAAGATATGAAATCCTGGATAATGCTGCTTGTGACCTACGTATACCAATCCAAAATCCACCAGGCCTTTTGACCCGGAACCCATGAAATACGTACGTACGTACAGCAAAACCTGTCTTAAAGACCACTTGCATATAAAGACCACCTGTCTATAGAGACCACAGTAGGCTGACTCATTGTCCACTTCAGTTGTACTAAAGCACCTCCGTACAAGGACGACCTGTCTACAGAGACCACAATTACTTGGTCCCTTGAGTGGTCATTATAGGCAGGTTTTACTGTACATATAATGCAGGAGATTGGCATTTAATGTACGTAAATACGTATGTACGTATTTCAGGACTATAGTACATACGACACAGGGTTTGTTCAGTGTTTCCAAAGGGAGGATATTCGACCTCCCTTGGAAAAGTACCCTTCTCCTGTCCCCCACACACTAAATTTTCAAAATTTAGTGACCCTAATATTCTAAATAGAACTACAGTATAAACTAGTCCTAAACAAAATTTGTCTGCACATACATAAACACGTATGTATGTATGTATGTACGAACATGCAGACTACAGAACAAGGTGCTCAAGATGAACTCAAGCATTTACAGATTCTCACTTGTAAGTACAAATAGGTCGTTCCTGTACTCCACTTTCTCTTCATCCATGTTCATTGCTCCTCCGAACACATACACTTTGTTACCCATGGCAACCATTCCATGTCCAAACCTGCATACAGTGACATACACAATGGCAAATTGAGAGTAGGCAATTCTCATATTTTTACTGCATTTTATACATTTAATCACAGATGTCAGACAATTGTTGACTTGTCTACAGCGATACACTATTAATCCGTTACACAATATATCACTCATTCAATTCTCCCCCCATTGCTTGATTCTTTTTTGGGTACAAGTAAGACAACCTCAAATCATGGGCTTTGTGTGTAGTAAGACCTCACTTATCCGCACCTCAGATAGCCATTTCCCTCTCCTTCCACAGTAGATTTTATGGAAACAAATTTGCAATAATTCTACTGTACACCATACCACTGCTCCCGCATCTACGTACATATCCATATCCCTCACTTTATCTGCAATTTGACCAAGAATGCATGTGTGTGGAAAAGTGAGATCTGACTGTATAGCTAGCAGACATGTCTGACAATAGCGTTACATGCGTACATACAACTGCAAAGAACACAATTATCAACATGTTTGACAATTGTTAAGTTTTTGTCACAGTTGACTCGGGTAAGCTATGACAGAAGACTTGAGTAAACTATTGCAGAAGACTCGGGTAAGCTATGGCAGAAGACTTGGGTAAACTATGGCAGAAGAACCCCCCTTATTCGGCAAAATCAATATGTAGTGGTATCAAGTACTCTTGACACATAAAAATGATGAAAAATGCATCTGGAGGGTAATGTTTGTCTCGCCGAGCCAAACCTTTTTCACAGTACGCGGGCAACAATGTCTGACTCTGTGAGACTAGGGTAATGTTTCAGTGGATTGATGACAAATCATTGTGTGTGTTCACATTCACATGCACACACATGGCATGTACGTACGTACGTACTTTAAGTACAAATGGAAGGGTCAAATGACCACAATATACAATCATACATATTTCAACATAAATACGGGGAATTCATTATGCAATTCATATTCACACATAATAAGGTCATTTATAGGCTATAAATTCATTGTAAACAAACCCATACAGCAATAAAGACCCAAATTTACCATGCTACCCATATTTATAATTGTAAATCTACATGAAAATATACGAGACCCGACGCCACGCCAGTTCAAATAGACGAAAGGAAACACAGAAGTAAACAGGATCTACACCTAAATTTACGCTTTTGAATCTCCTACGTACGTACGTACATACCTACAGTAATACAATCTGTCACTACTTATCATAGGAAACATGGCGGTAAAACCAACTTCTTGCTAAGGGAGGTTTATTGTAAAAACTTCACCAGAATCGACCCAGAAATTATAAAAAGACACATTGATCAACACGAAAGGAGGACATTGGTAGTTATTGCTATTCGGGTACAACATGATGACATTCAGACCTCGAAGTAACAACCCAGTCTTCAAATTTTAGAAAGAATGCACAATTGCAGGAAGGACTAGATTTTGAAGCAAAAAAAGGCAAAGTAATCACCGTTTACTGGGAGGTGTTCCTCCAATAGGGGGGCTGCTCCAAGAAAACTTGACTTCGGCGGCCATTTTGTTCTACTCCCACGCTAGTCACGTGCTCGCGTCTTACCACGCCAAGCTCAATGAGATGACGCTACCGAGCGTGCTGAATTCAGTCGATGTTAAACGGATGTAATGGGATCCAGTAGTGTCTCGTTATTGTTTTGTATTTTATTCTGGATTGCACTCCCAGGTGAGAGTAAAAACCCAGCCAAATGTAATCACTTTAGATTTTAGGCGATGGTAGTTACAGAACTTAATATCACCACCTACCACTTTGGAGGAGAGGCAAAAAGCGCATTTCAAGCTCGTAGACAATGAAAATCGTACAGCATTTTTTTTTACCGTATATCATTGTCGTTGGTCGATAACCCCTTTTATCTGCTGATTGTGCAGTATGTGTGCATTTTGTCCGCCATGCTTTTCTGTAAGTTACTTAGTGTTAGAAATTATCGCAACATTCAGACGGAAGATATATGTGGAAGTGCTCAAAGATCTTTACAAGTAGATTTCAATATTTTATTTTAATCTAGAATTTAGAATACTGAACCATATCAGAATATATTAAGTACAATTAATATGCATCTATAGTAGTACCCGTAATTATATATATATATATATATATATATATATATATATATATATATATATATATATATATATATATATATATATATATATATATATATATACACACACACACACACACACACACACACACACACATATATATATATATATATATATATATACACACACACACACACACACACACACACATATATATATATATATATATATATATATATATGGGTTAGACATAACAGTTTTTGCTATCAAAATGTGAAACCTGTTTTATTTTGTATACCAGCTGAAGTAAAACATCCTTTAGCTCCATGCCTTTTTTGTTGTATTCTACAGTACTTCATTGGACATGTTGCCCAAGTGGCCGTGGTGTACACATTACATTTTAATAACAAAGGGTGTATAAAAACATTTGAAAATGGCAAAAGTATTTGTAGAATTGACATATAGGACAAGGATGAGTGTGAAATGGGCACAGGGCTAGATGGGCTAAGGGCAAAATGGGCATATGGCTAGATGTGCAAAGGTCAAGATGGGTATAGGGCTAGATGAACATAGGGCTAGATGAGCATAGGGCTAGACAGAGTATGGGTGGACTGAGTGCACACTGCAAATTCCTACATACCTCACATCATTATGTAAATGCTACAGGAAATAGGAATTGGCTTAGTGGGCACTCAGTTGGTGGTTGGTGACATCATCATATTTTGTGTCAGCCTTGTGACAAACAGCGAGAGAGAGACTTCATTAATGGCTGAGATTCTTTCAAAAACCCGGTCATCTAAATGGTTGTGTAAAGGAGCCAGTTTGTGAAAGTTAGATCATGATGTATTATAAGCTAATTTTTCACCATTTTAAATATATTGGTAGCATACCCCATTCCAGGATTCGTCTGACAAATATGGTAGCTCGTAGGCTTGTATGGGCTATTTTAAAATGTTGCCATTTCACAAATATTGCTATGGTTACAATTTATTGCGTAATGACAGAAAATGTCCTCCGTCATCATGGTCCACAGTTTTAGATTGAATCAGAATTTTTCTTATGAGGAACAGGTGGAGTGGGACAAACATAATTGGAATGGAATCTTACGTTATGCATGTTACTAAGTTTTCACAAATGATTTTGTTCTTAAACGTAATTAAGCATTGTTGTAAATTTGAATGTTGAGTGAAAGCGGTATATTTTGTACATGGTATTGTTCGTCCCACTCCACCTGTTCCTCATAAGAAAAATTCTCATTCAATTAAAAACCGTGGACCACGAGGATGGCAGACATTTTCTGTCATTACGCATTAATTCATAACCATAGCAACCGTTTCATGACGTCATAAGTGTGGGTGGGGCTTATAGACTCCACTTCAATAGTTGTTACAGCACTGTATGGCTCCAAATTCGAAATTCTACGCTTGTCATCACTTTTGCCAAAATTGCTATATACTTTATGCTGTTTTGCATTTTATCAAAGTATGCTAATATTCATGCACTCCATAATCAGACAGCCTCCTCAATTCTTCAAGACCTGGAGTGTCGATTTAGAGAAGTTACACGGTACACCTGTTTACATGTATTTTTTTCCAATACGCTCATAGTCCTACATTCTATTGGTGGGATGTCATGTGACAACTTCAGAGTATCCCCAGACCTGGTGAAGTTTACTGAACATCCTACCACAGCAAAGGATGTCAATGGTACTGTGCAGCTACAGTGTAGGGCACATGTGACAGCTATTGGTGGACACAAGATACTACTGGGCTCAATACAAAATGAAGTGCTGGAACTAAGATATGGCCGTAATGTTTCTTGGCAAGAATACAGGATACATTGGGAGTATCGTGTCCTTGGGGATGCACAATACAATGAAATAAATTGTAGCACAACTGGTGGTATTAGTACTGAATTTAACTGTACCTCGAATACTGTTGATGATGGGGAACTGAATTCAGTGCTATTAACAAGTGTCATTGGTAGTTACAGATGCGTGGTCTATGATTGGGGAACACAGCTGAAGTACTCAAGCCACCATGTGCAAGTTATATCAGGTAAGAAATCTATTTGCCACTTAAAAATTAAATTTATATATCAGTAGTATAGGCTGACAATTAATTTTTGATTCTCGATCAAAAGTTTCCTAAAGAGACAAATTGTGATAATGATACCATAATGGCAATAAGCAAATCTGTTTGCGAATTTCTTGCATACAAGAAGCATGCAAAGTGGAGCTCCATATATGGATTGATGCAGAATTCTTCTATCTCAAATGCTTGCAATGCCATATTATGCTTGTTGGTTGAGTTGAATCAGATTTGTCCTCCTTTTTAGGTTCCAATGACGTTAACGCCATTCATGCAATAATGGGCAATGCATGTGAGACATGTCCAGGTTTGTTATGATAGTGCTCTTATGTTTGCATAGTGTCTGTGATGAAGTGTTGTTTTGCGGCACCTATTTAATATTGCAGTCATACATTTATCTTGTGATTCAGGCTATCATTTGGACGTATATATACAAATGCTGAATCCGTGTTTAGTGAAGTTTTCTATTGTCATGTATGACTTTTATACTGATAGAACGTCATACCATGCGAATTAAAGGCTCTGAAATATATGTGAAAACACAAAATTAATGTATGCCATGAAACATGCATATATGACAAGTATACAAAATTATATGGAGATAACTACAAAATAAAATGGCCACTCCTTAATATGGAAGATATGAAGGTGCACAATGTTGTCTTTTACCAACACTTTGGCATTACGATGTTTTAATATAATATTATTATACTATTATTATATTATTAGTCCGCTACCAACCAGAAGCCACTGACGAAATTAGTAAACCTCGCTAACACTCGGTAATTAATTTGTATAATTATTTTGATAATATTATGTAAGTGTGTACACATGTGCACAGTATAAAAACAGCCAAATGCAGACTATTTAAAAATTTACCAGAATAAAATGTAGAAGTGTGGTGTAGGAATGTGGAAATACATACAGATATATGCACAATATACACTATTATGACTAAAATTAAATATAATATAGTCTACATACATTTTGTAGCAGTTTATTACCTTTGGATCCACTTTATGGACCAATTTCTTTCAAATGAATGTCACTATATTTATATTAATTTTATATTATATTTCTTTAAATTGTGTATGTTCACTCATTCTAGAACCACAGAATATTTCTGTAATGTATAGAACAAGGTATATAGGTGATCGAGACAGCAAATACTCTAAACCTGTACTGTTCTGTGAAGACAGAGGGGAAGGGGGGTACTATCAGTGGTTCAGAAATGGATCACCACTAAAAAATCACAGCAACAGACTTGAAGCCACCGACTTTGGAGTGTATGTCTGCTACAGTTATAACAGAACAACCTATTCTACCTACAGAGTTCTGCCCTTTGGTGAGTAGAAATCATATATGACCAGATAATATAAACTTTAAGACTTACTTTACCTTTTCTGGTGAAAATTAGATATTGTTGTTGGAAGGTTCTTAACAAAGTATGGCCGCTGTTCTAAACGATGGTTTACATAACCAGGTTTGGCACTAAGCTTTTATTCAAGGTCCGAATCTGAGGTTGTTTTTCGGCCTTAATTGCGAAGCATATATGCATTGACAACAAAGTTGAATGAACTGTTGTAACGTTAAGTAGCTGAATTTATGTTCTATATGCTTGTTGTACTCCATAAACACACTAAACGAAAGAAAAGTGGGGGGGGGGGGAGGGGGTGATTTCTACCGACTTTAGGGTGGCCATTTTGACTACTGCTCACACGTGCACATGTTACACCTGAGTAGCTGTTGGATTCCGTTGAGCAGCCATTTTGGGCATATTAGAACATGTAATGCAAGAGCACGCATAATGTGTAACTTCTGATCTATTGCCTGCTATTAGTGGAGGTGACAAATTATATATGAGATGAGTGTACTAAGTAAATTGTTTGTTAGCAATCAAAATTTCAGCTTGGGAGAACAGAAAGTGCTGAATGCACTTCTTCAGAAGTGCAGTCAGCATTGAGACAACAGTACTAGCATACACACATATTCCTTAATTACTCAATGATATAAAAGAACCCCCCTTCAGGAAATCCTGGATCCGTCCCAAATTGGGTATAACTTCCACTTGCAATTGCATGCTTACAACCTGCTATGTTGCCATGTATAGCATACATATATATATATATATATATATATATATATACATACATGCTTGAGTTCTTAGACTAGTTGTATTGTCTGCCTATATTGCAATTGCATTATGCCAGGAATTGTTCATTTTATATTAGGTTGCATTAATCCAGTGGCTGACGTGGAATATCCCATCCTCAACCTGACAAGAGATATGGAAACTTTAGCTGAGGGGAAGCTCCAATTTTGTTGGAATCAGCCCACACATCTTGGTGGGCTCAACAGCAGTGATATAATGTACAGTGTCAAACTAGGTAATCTAAGCAGAATTAATTCTAAAATTGTTCGTTCAAATACAGATGGCAGGCATTGCTACAAGGCTAACTTTACCTCTGAAAATAAGTTAACAAACACATTGCTCACCAAAATCATCATCTCTATTACTGCTCACCCAAACCATGTGCAGGTACCACCAAGCTTGGCTACAGAGTTCCCAGCTATGAATCTTCTGTCATGTATGTAAAAATTGTTACTGCATGCTACATAATTTAAGTTTGCATGACATTTAATGTATTTGTCCATCTCATCAATGCATATGCAATATACTGTGTGTATAATGCAGTTGTCACACAATGTCATGAAATATAATACTATTCCTGTATTTTGTAAATGCAGGGTTGAAGATTAGTGTGGAGAAAACCTGTGATGCAAAAACGAGTATGATGCAACTAACAATTACCAACTTAAGTTTCAAACCCAACAATCAGCCAATAGAGGTTTTTGTATTGACTCGCACAAGGAATGCTTCTGATCATTCACTTTATCAAGGGTATAACTTGATGACTTTGAAGAAATGCAAAAAGAGCATTATCCAAGTATATAACAAACCTTATATTGACAACAACCAGGCAGAGTTTAAGTCACTTCTGGTACGTATGTATACAATACAGAATAATATGTAATATATTTTGTTCATGACATGCAGCATTGACATGAATGGTATGTAAACTATGTTACAATCTTCCATGATATTCTTCTCATACACATTATGTAGTTTGCATGTATTGCATAAACAGCTGAATTGCATGCCATGCATATTATGGTAGACCCTCACTTATTTGCACTCACTGTGACCACATATGCATTATGTTGGGATACGTGAAATAACCGGATATTATATGAAGTGTATGTAATAGAGAACTGCAAGAACAGGTACATGTATAAGGAATCATACATGTGGTAAAACTTTCATATGTTAGTGGAATTAGGAGTACGATGTACAGAATGTTCAAATACACTTTACAGAATATAGACTATACACTACTGTAACACTGTTCCGTATTATAGAGTACCAATGTAGAGCTAGGGTATCGATCGGATAATCAGAGTGTCCGGATACGTGAGGGTTGTATAAGCAAGGGTCTACTGTATTTGATTTTTCATTGAAATATTTAATTTGTTAATGATCTGCTAATATCTTTTTTTTGGCAATTGCAATTTAATTGACATATTTTCTTGACTCATTTCATATTGATTTTTATTATATTTACTATTCTCTATTTCTTTAATCTCTGTTTGCTTTGGTATTCTTATTTCCTGGGTGCCTAAGGATAGTAGCCATTGGCTAAAGGCCTCTCCCAGATAGAAT
>CAUJGJ010000125.1:700000-727500 GCA_963170055.1 Halisarca cf. caerulea
AGCCGACCCTTTGGCAGCTGAACCACTGGTCACTGCCAACGGGCCCTGATCCATTCCCTCTTTAAGTACTGATGTAGGCGTGCCCCATCCAGGGCCTCCTTTAAAAACTCCCACATCAGGCACTGACTAATCAGTGACAACTCCGAAATGCTAAATAGAAAGTCTAGGTACCATGGTTGCGCAAATGAAAGACATCATTGTGGACTACACATGGTAGGAAAGAAAGGGGGGAAGGAGAAAGGCAGTTGAACCGGACCAGAGCCAGCAACCTCCAGACCCATAGCCGACCCTTTGGCAGCTAAACCACTGGTCACTGCCAACAGGCCCTGATCCATTCCCTCCTTATAAGTAACAGATCAGGGCCTGTTGGTGGTGACCAGTGGTTCGATCAGTTGGTTTAAATTTTGGCGTTCTTCTACAAAATAGCAAAAGCACCAAATTAAAATCCTCAACAAAGTTCCCAGCTAGCAGGTATACATAATTACTACATGGGATGGAAGCCCATGTAATATGATATACACCCTATGGCCAGTATATAAAACAGTTATTAATCGTAAGAAGAGTGCACATGTATTTATTACATACTATTGTATAGTATTAATTGTCATTATTTTGCCAATAACTTCCACCTAGCCATCTGTGATGGGTGCAGTAACTTTATGCGGGCAAAGTACTCTTGGAGATGATGTCACACAGTATGAAATGGAATGTTATGCCTCACCGCAGAAAGATTATGTCACACAGATTATATCAGTAACAAGAGGTGATGATGATCCAGATGGCAGTTGTATGGAAGGAAATCCTGGAAAGACCAATCAAGCAAACAAATACAAAATGCATAATATGCATATCAACCAAGATTAATAATTGTTACATCATTTACGAGGGATAAAACCTCCATTAACAACAGGAAATTTTTCAATAATTACCAGTAACTGTTGTAGACAGAGATAGGAAAGGGAATTCAACTTTCAAATCAGATTAATACTGCTAAATTAATTTAAAAATATCAGTAAAATGCAGCCAGACACTGAGCCCTTATGCAGTACCCTTGATTTATGTGCAATTGTTCATAGACTGAATTTATTTCTACATTCTGTATGTATGGCATACTAATTTAAAAGTAATTATTGTCACAATTGAATAATTATTACGCTACAAATTGTGTTTTGTGCATGCATATATGCATAAACATGTACTTGCCTGAATGTGTTTGCATGCACATAGGCATGCATGCACATGTGCATGCATGCATTTGTGCATGCAAATCACCGGCCTCTTGTTACGGATATAATCTGTGTGATTGTGTGTGTGTGTGTGTGTGTGTGTGTGTGTGTGTGTGTGTGTGTGTGTGTGTGTGTGTGTGTAAGTGTGTGTGTGTGTGTGTGTGTGTGTGTGTGTGTGTGTGTGTGTGTGTGTGTGTGTGTGTGTGTGTGTGTGTGTGTGTGTGTGTGTGTGTGTGTGTGCTAGTTCTAGAACATTCTGCATTTATAATTTAGTCTGTTCATTTTCTCACATTACTGTTAACTACAATCACATACTGTTCATTTATCAGTCACAGTAACCATTATGCTTGCTACAGAATACTATGAGTGCCACAATAATTTATGATTGACAAAGTTATAATTTTTATCACTTTTCTATATCCTTGCAATCCCAGCTAATTGCTGGTTGGGATAGCTAGCTATAGAGTAGACTGAAAAGAAAACTATTTACAGATAGCAATCACTATGTATATATTATATTATAATCTTGTTGATTGCAATTTTATAATATAGCATAATTTATTTCAACAAGAGTATGTGAAAATAAGAATGTCAGGAGTAAGGAAGTTGAGGAATTACCTGCTGTTACAATGTTACAATGTCATATACTCACATGATAATCATTGCTTTTAAATTAATATTACTTTAATGATTGCTAGTACTATACGAATAAAGTGCATAGGATCTGGTTTATATATATGACAATCTCTGTCCACCATGAATGTGTCAGATGAACCAGGTGTTGGATGAATCAAGTGAAATCAAGTAAAATGTGATGATGGGGCTTCACAATAGGAGCTAGGGTCATATAAATCAGCTTTCAAGAAAACCAGTGTTGGAAAATTTATACCCTTTAAAGGGAAGAAATCAATGAATTCTCGGCCATGCTCTACAGTGCAAATCTCATACATACATATATATACTACTGTAGATGTCACATGCAAGCCACATGTGCATGGGTGCAAGTTCATCACATCTGACATTCAATGGGACTTGAAGAAAGTTAGGAGCCTGTTGGATTACAGAGTGTCTATTAACACTCTCTATAGCTCTTTAGTATGGTGATTGTACCTTGTGATATATGTATATATATATATGTATATAAATATATATTATGTATATAATGTAATATATTAATAATACGATTAGCTATAGAATAATATGTCTATACACACGTATATATGCACACATGCACACCCACCCACACCCACACACACCCACACCCACACACACCCACACACACCCACACACACACACACACACGCACACACACACACACACACACACACACACACACATGATCAGAGTCTCAATAAATGATATTTAGGAATCAATGAAACTTAAATTTGTGGCAGTGTATGGGGTATGTACAAATTTATGAGGGCTGACAACATATTTGTAGTTTTGAATTGGTAGGCATATTATACAGTAGAACCTCGCAATAAGACCACCCCGGAAATAAGGCCACCTCAGAATTAAGACCACTTTGTTGCAGTCCGGAATTTCTCCTATAGTTTTACATGGAAATTAGTTTCAGAATAAAGACCACATTTTTTCTGCTGGATGTCAAAACCTCACAATTAAGACCACTTATTTGTGGATACTGCTATATTCTGTGGACATTAGGCTCTGAAATGACGACATCAGTAGAAAGAGATGGTAAACTGGGGTCACTTTGTAACATCGTATAATGGAGTAACAATGAAAGAGGTGTGATGGTACAATTCGTCTACAGTTTTATTGCCTTATGTGCATCCTGTGTCTACGGTATGACTTCTGGATATGCCATGCTATTCCGGGCAGTACTTTCAGAAATAGGACCACCTCGAAATTAAGACCACTTACAACGGTCCCAAGGGTGGTCGTATTTGTGAGGTTCTACTGTATAGACAATCTCATGCAAGGTGCATGTTGTTTATATACTGTAACAGTTATGTACAGTAACTCTGTATGGCATTTTGAAGGGATAATACTGAACTGCACTGTTAACTGTCATCAAAACATGCCATAATGATGATTACATTTTTGAATCATATTAGGGAGGACCCATCGTTAATCTGTTACAGGTGTATGTGGTGGAATTTCTTTCCATTTCCTAGTTGCCTTCTAAGAATTGATGAATTTCTACAAAGCTTTTTGAGTTTTGATTCAAAAAGAATTTAAGCATTTTGATGATGAAGGTATAGTACACAATCACTAAACACAGCTATATGAAATCACCACACTTCATATAAAAGAACATCCAGCTTCTGAAAATCAAGTCAGCTAACGTACTGAATAGCCAGAACTTGTCTCAAGTCAGTACATCAGTAATTTGTTTTAAGATGAGGTCATTGATAATAACTCTCCCTATCATTGTCATTGTGACGGTTATTCTCCTTGCAAAAGTCCTAGTGCACGCAGCTCCAGTGCACAATGTTGAACTGAGGAGTACTGGATGCAGATCCACCAAATTTTGGGATACCTTAGAGAGGAGTGTACTGCAATGTCATTATGGCCGACTTGTGATTGGTAATGCTGGGAATTTTGAATATGGAGTAAAAGAATGCAAGGAGGTAATTTGTGTAGTTGTAATACTCGAGCCACTTCCAGTTTGAAATCAGATTTATTTTATAATGAGCTCTAGTGTAATTTGGTGTATTCAATTTGTTAATTACTAACAATGAAAAAGTTGCATGTATGTATACATAATATGCTGTTTAATCCTAGTGCGCAGAAATGAAAAGTAGCCCCTATCATGCAGTTTAGAAATTTATGGCCAGGACTGAGTTTTTCTTCATCTGTTTGATTTTGTACAGGATTACGACAACCACAGTGATGCTCATTTTTTCCACTCAATAAGAAACATGTCTACCGATGCTATACTTGACATGGTTTGTGTCTTGAATGAGCATTACTCTAGTAAGATAAACAATGAAACAGATGATCACGGATGCTTAAAGGAACTGAACTCTTTTGTAGCCAATGAAACTTGCAGTTGCCTCCAAATTAATGTGAAGTCAAGATCAGTGGTGAGCTCTAAATGTCATGATGTACTAAAGTACCAGTTATGTATAATGTGTGTGTGTGTGTGTGTGTGTGTGTGTGTGTTTGTGTGTGTGTGTGTGTGTGTGTGTGTGTGTGTGTGTGTGTGTGTGTGTGTGTGTGTGTGTGTGTGTGTGTGTGTGCATGTGTGTGTGTGACACTGTATGTGTGTGTGTGTGTGTGTGTGTGTGTGTGTGTGTGTGTGTGTGTGTGTGTTTGTGTGTGCGCACGCGTTTGTGTGTGTGTGCATGCATGCGTGCGTGCATGCATGTGCGTATACATATAAGTTGATATGTATACATGTATCAATTTGAGCATTTATCTTGCAGACTTCCACCAATGCCACACTCCCCAGTAGCACTGAAGTAAATAAGCTAATTCTGCAATTATTGTGCGCAGCTTTTCAGAAAAATGAAGGATTAACTTGCAGCTCGTAAAGATTACATTCAATTTACTTAAAACTATATGTTATGTGAATTTCACTTCAACCATTGTGTTGCATATATATATTTTATTCATGAACTATGATATAAACAACTGAATAATGTATTATTATAATATTATGCAAACATGCACAGTTACTTTATTTAATAATATGTCATTTATTAATTATGGATCATTTGATCTAGTACTAGAAATTAATTGTACATGTATGATATTGTATGTAATATGTGTACATGACATTGTATCTCTTGTGAAGACACAGTTCCGTGCTCACCTCTATTCTACGTAAAATACCAACTCTGCAGACTTTAATGCGAGCAGTAATTGTATATGCCTAGATTTTCCCCACTTAAAATCCACACACAATGCTGTATATATCTAACATACATTTCTGAGTATCCACTACATGCCCCCTTAATAGCATCACGGAAGAATTATGCTATAAGAGGAGTGAGTCAGAACATCATATTAATTTACAATAATATCGCCAACGTGGTGCAAATACAATAATTATTGCAAGTTCATGCACATATTCCTATGTAAAGTGTCTTTGCACCTTATAATATTATGACTTATATCTATAGCATTTTACAATAATGTGCACTTAAGCTGGTACGTAGCTGTGTTATTTCATGCATTGGTAGCCCATGATCAGTTGATCCAGTTAGGTGATGCTGCAAGGAGGTGTTTCATTGCATTGTGACCCTATAAAGCACATGATCACAAGCCCATTACACATTGAACACTGCCTGCATGTGCTCACCCCTTACAAGGGGCAATTCTTAGGTAATGTATGTGGATAGCCGAGAAGGACACCACAACCGAAAGACGAAAAGCTTGTGCTGCATGCGTTTCGGAGCACGAACCAGAGCTGAAAGTGTTTTGTAGCAGGCACCTACTTAGCTTTTATAAGCTTTCTGAACAAAACTCTGTATGCTTGAATATTAACTTTTAACAACCATCATTGATATTAGCAGTTAGTATTGAAATTTTCAAAGAATAGCTGAAAATTTCATATAATACCAGGATATTTGTATACAATTCTGAATGCTACATTTCAGGCAATATAAAAATTATTTAATAATTATACCAGTTTTTTAGAAAAAGTGTATCCTATTAGTCATGTACTACTGTTAGTAGCACATGATCAGTCTGACTGGCTATAATGGAGAGGAGGAATACCTTGTACTGAGACCTACTGTATAAGACTTGCCCCTGCGTCACGCTATTAATTGACCATATGCATGCAGTAAAGGATTATGTATTATCTAGATAATTACACTGTCGGTGAGTAATATACTGACCAGTTTTCATTTGAAATTAGCAGCTTTAGCAAATAAGAATACCCTATACCCTAACTTTGTCTACCTTACCTCCATTTGTTGCAATTACACTGCCTATGTTGTGTATGGGGTAATAAGACCTTTGGTTCATCTATTTTAACTTAAAAAGTGACAAGTACATATGATCTCCTATTGTGAGGTGGTAACTAAAATTTAAAAAAAAAACATTTTATATAGAGATAAAAACTAATTACCCTAAATTTGCCTGAGGTTTTTCGCAAACACATAGAAGCCTGTTCCGTAATTATTATATTACCCTAACTGCATGGGACTGGATTAGCATAGTCATGAACTTGTGCTTTGTCGCAGTGAACAGTTTGTGTGAATCTGAAAACAATAGTAGTGAACCTAATGATATATGTGATGGATATACTATAGCTATATTATAGCTGGTTAGTACCAGGAATAATAATTATACCAGTCCCAGTTAATTGGTTCCGTTGAGCTTTGGAGACATTGTACTAACCACAAATATATTAAGCTGTCCTGTACATGGAAGTGTCCCTATTTCGGAGGATTCAAATGTATGCATGTCAATCAATGTGGGGGACTTCACATGGGACAGAACAGTGGTGATTTCAGAGATGCAATGAATTTTTGTATAATTATATTATATATATATATATATATATATATATATATATATATATATATATAATATATAGTAATGAGATTCTACAAGGAGTATATGTCCTATATTAGAGTAATTATCAAGTTCCACACTCTATGCTACATAATACAGTAGAACCCTGATAATACAAACTAGCTCAACACAAAAGTTTGCATGGGTATAACAAGCTTAAGAAAGCAGCAAATGGCCCCTTCAATACTCCTACTATTCCCGATTGTTCTAAAGTTAATATTCTGATATAAAATGAACACTGTTCATCAGTCCCTTGAGTTTCATGTTAAGTGGGTTCCACTGTGTTATTAGAATGATACGTCTAAATTCACCATGATTGCAAACTGGACTATGATTAGAACCATCTGCATAGTTCAGATAGCAATAATGCTCTGGAATGTGAGTTTGCTTTCTCTTCAATTTCATGCCAGGTTTTCCAAAACATCTGCCAAGTCATTCTGCCCCAAGACTTTGCCTTGCATTTGAACAGTATTGTTTTCAAACAAGCCACAATTTCTGCAGCCAATAAGCTACTTGGAAAGCTTAAAACAGAATATTATGTAAAATAAATGTTAATCCTGTATGTAAAACTTAACGAGATGCTTAAGTTTTTAAAGTCATGCCAACCACTTGGCAGTGATTGACCAGGTCGTTATTTTTAACTGCATGTTATTGAATTTAATTTGCTTGATATATAACATGATTTTTCTCGTTAGATTTCTGTGTATTCACTCATCCTTTTAATGTTATAATTTGGAATTACCCCCTTTCCTCTCTTATATATAATTATTCTATGATTTGACGAATACTGCTCCAATGCAAGTCATGCACGTAATAATGCAATCACACTAAATTTGTCAATGATTCCATGCACGCAATTAATATCAACATACAGCTGCAGACTATTTATAATCATGATAATTAATATTATAAATCCTGGTCAATCAGCATGCTAGATCTGAGCTATATAGGGACAGAGTTACTGCAGTCTCTATAGACAGGTTGTGTAGAATGTGGTGGACAGTCTGCATGTTCTAAAGTGCTGCAAGAGGAGGATAATATTATGGTCCAGAAACTGGTATATGTATACATACTGCATCGGCATCCTCGTCCACACACAACATCCATGGCCATGGGAGCTCATTGATTGCATGTGTCTTTTTGCTTTGCCACATAAACGGCACTTATTTCTTCGAACCAGATGTCATTGAAATAACACGTATAATAATAATGAATCAATTAAAATTTTATATTATGCATATATGTCCCAAATCACATGAGCATGTCCATACACTTATAATAACACACACACACACACACACACACACACACACACACACACACAAACACACACACACACACAAATATGCATGTATGCACACACCCATGCATATTATACATGCATGATTATATATATATGCACTCATGCAAATGTACATGTACTATGCACACACAAACAAGTATATAGAATCATGTGTACACATGCGTGTACATCTATTTATTACATTTGTATGTGCATGCACATGTGTGTATGTATGTCTGCTTGTATGCATGAACAGTACTGGTCAAGATATCATGAGAGAATCAAATTGTATGGGACGGCTGTATGGTTGTCAATTATAACCATTATATAATGGTAAAAGGATGAAGGATAGACACAGGATCGTTCAAGAAGGCTTTATCAAAAAGGGATCTTCCAAAAACACTTGGAACAAAGGTTAGTTGTGAAACAGGTACAGGCTAGGTGGCAAAAGGCGAGACAGGCATATAGGGCTAGACGAGCATAGGGCTACACATGCATGAGGCTAGATGGGTATAAGGCTAAGTACTAAGTACAACTGTGCAAATTCCCACCTCCCACATGTGCAGCACATTATACACACATGCATGTGAGATGTAGGAATTATTTGCACAGTGTGCACTCAGTCCAATTAAACTTTGTCAATTGTTGTAGATTTTCCTTCCAAGTATATAAACACATTACGCCCCACTAAACCTGATGTCGCAACTAGTACATACAGAACTATGTGTATACATCCTCCGCCATTCATTATGATGTGGATCAAAGATAAAGCAATCATCCAAATTACGAATAATATTATATGTACACTTTTAACAAACACACTAGGCTTCATACAATGTACACACACAATAAAGCCAGAGGAAAAGTTCAAAACATTATTCCCTAGTAGTAATAAGTCCGCAAACACAAAAGTAAGCCACAATAAGTTATTAATAGAAGATTAAATCAAACCCATATCTATATCAACATACAGTTATTATATACAAAATTAGGTATATCAAGCTCTATAAAAGGAGACTAAACAAATAATTCAAAGTAAGAGATCTCCTATTAACCTATTAATGAAGTAGTCTTCTCACAGCTGTCTCAGTCTGCCAATCCCTGTACCTGTTTCATGATGGCATCCAGTTTACGGCTCTTCTCTGTGAAGAGTTCCTTGGCGCCTTGCAGTTTGGTAGCCTCGTTGTCCAGATGGAGGCGCTGAGCATCAACCTCCAGCCTCTGCTCGGTGATCCACTGCTCGGTCTCAGCCCGGTGACACTCTAACATATCCTTCAGTTCCTAGTGCATTGATAGAGGGAAAACATAAATCCAGATCAATTGTAAATTTTATCTGATAAAACGTATATGTATACTTGGGTGGACAAACATACACAGTGTGCATAGAACCACGGGTATACCGCATACATACAAACTTTTGCAGGATGAAATTTTTGTGGATGGTCAATTTTCACAATTTCCGCAGTTTATATTTTCACGGATCCCCCTTAAATCCTGCCTTCCTTTAATCTTTAACTGAATCAATGATATAAACTTCCTCTGTTTCTGGACGTAAACAAACGAGCGATGGTACTGCAGTGCTTCTTGATTCCAGCTAGTTCTTTGACAGCCATTTTGGTCATAGCACAAGCACTCTACCTAAACTTCTGTTTAAAATTTTCATGCATGGCTGCTAATTTATAAAATCTATGAAAGTTTCATCCCATGAAATTTGTATGTGTATGGTGTCTAAAGTACAGACACATCCAAACACATAAACATGAACAGTGAGTGCACACACACACACACACACACACACACACACACACACACACACACACACACACACACACACACACAACACACACACACACACACACACACACAAACACACACACATACAAACACACATACACACACAGGGACATACACACAGACCTTTTGTTGCTTGTCGTAGAGCTTATAATGCTCGTCTCGTTCAGCTTCAAAAGCTGCTCTGTCTGCTTCCAGAGTTCGCTTCATGCTGCAGAGGAGAGTATGCGGTACAGCAAAGACAGAAGTGCACAGTACAGAGAAGATACTGTAACACAAAACAACACAGACAGTGGCGGATGCAGATTTGTAAAAGGGGGGTGGGGTGGCAAGACAGTATATGTGGACATTTTGTTTGATTATGCAATATGTATAATAAACTAATTATAAAATGGCTGTTTTGGAAGGCGTAGCAACTTCATAGCTTCTGCTTGCTCTCTTGGCCCTTACTGAATGACTACATTGGCCAAGAAGGTAGTCACTTAGGTTAGCATTGAGTTCTTTATGGGTTTTCCTGGGTTACTTCCTCAAATAAGTTCTGATATGGCACAAAATGAAATTGGAGAGGTTTAGTCAAAGGGAACGGGGAATGCCCCTTTTGCCCAGCCACTCCACCCCCCCTGAATCCACCACTGACAGATTATCAGCCACTGCCGACCTATGAGGACTCTATGTACATATCAGCCACTGCCGACCTATGAGGACTCTACGTACATATCAGCCACTGCCGACCTATGAGGACTCTATGTACATATCAGCCACTGCCGACCTATGAGGACTCTACGTATGTACATATCAGCCACTGCCGACCTATGAGGACTCTATGTACATATCAGCCACTGCCAACCTATGAGGACTCTATGTACATATCAGCCACTGCCGACCTATGAGGACTCTACGTACATATCAGCCATTGCCGACCTCTGAGGACTCTACGTACATATCAGTCACTGCCGACCTATGAGGACTCTACGTACATATCAGTCACTGCCAACCTATGAGGACTCTATGTACATATCAGCCACTGCCGACCTATGAGGACTCTACGTATATGTTGTTAACCATTCCACAAAGATAGCCAACAGTCAGAACCCACAATCGGCAAACTAGCTCAATCCAACAAGGACATATGTACATAGAATAAGTACAGTACAGTAGGCCGATATCTGAATATACAGTAGGCCGATATCTGAATGTACAGTAGGCCAATATCTGAATATACAGTAGGCCGATATCTGAATATATAGTAGGCCGATATCTGAATGTACAGTAGGCCGATATCTGAATATACAGTAGGCCGATATCTGAATGTACAGTAGGCCGATATCTGAATGTACAGTAGGCCGATATCCGAATGTACAGCACCACTATACGAGGTACAGGTTCACATAGATGGCAATGCAAGTACGTGAGGCAACCAGATAAAAGAAATGGCAAAATTGGCTAATAATCTTGGATAAATAGGATAATCTGTACACAAGATACATCACAGATATTACGCATGTTGGATAAGTCCATTTCAGATAAACCGTATCTCACTACATAGCCAAACCATGTGCACGTCCACAAAATAGTGGTTGTCTAACATGAAAACATAGTGACACCTCTCCAGTCCATTACAATTGGGAATGTCAGTTTTATGGTGGATAAGTGGGGTTGGCGGATTAACAAGGTTTGCACTCAATATTGAAGTATTCTCTCCTAATATTTATGTAAACTGAAACCTCTTTAATCTGCTCCGCTATATATATAATCCACAACTCTGCTATTCTACCCTAGTTTTCAAAAACAAATTATAATACACGCATACATACGTATGTATGTATTATAATTTGTTTTTGGAAACTAGGGCAGAATAGCAGGGTTGTAGATTATAGCGGAGCAGATTAAAGAGGTTTCAGTTTACATAAATATTAGGAGAGAATACTTCAATAGTAGCCACAAGTAAAGACTGATACACAATAAAACAACTACGCACATAGTAAGATCTTGTAACTGTGCTGAAAGTACATCAAAGATGCCACCAATCTTCTCTATTATGTCTGCCTATTCGTCTTCTAGGGTCTAGCCTGCCAGGTGTGCTGATTGGAAGTGTGATTTAAAACAGTGCACATAATGTCCATTCACAAGAAGTAACTAAAGGTCTCGTTGCTATGGGCAGGTAGTTGTTACATGTTTGGTTGCTATAGGCAGGCAGTGTGTTAACGTTTGGTTATTATAGGCAGATGGTTACTGCAGATGTGGCTGCTATACATAGGCAGACAGTTGCTATGAGTTTGGCTGTTATAAAGAGGTACGTATGTAGTACTGTTGCCATGAGTGTACAGTGCCACCTGCTTATTATATCGCTGGATAATAGGCCAAACTGCTTAATATGCCACAATTTCCTGGCACAAATTCATTAGTATGGCAGAAGTATGCATGTATTAGGCCAACCAGCTAATCCGCCATCCGCCATGTTTTTGTACGCCAAATACACATTTAGTGCGCAATAGGTTACACCATGAACACTCTATACTACGGATCCGTAGTATAGAGTGTCTGTGGTTACACTTAATAGGCCGAGTCCACATTTGGAGTTTAGAGGATTCTTTAGAAAGTGTTTCTTGGCACAAGAGGCTTAAGGTGGACTAGTAAACAAAGCAAGGCTTCAACTAAAGGTTTTTTTAGTTGTGCATAAAACGAGGTAAACTCGGTTTGACCATACTATAGAAAGCACTATCACAGTGGCAAATACTCACAGCAAGAATATAGGACGTCAGCGTGTAAAGACGCGAGTACTCTAAATTCTGTTCTTAACTTCTAATAAGCTCCAACTCAAGCTAGGGTAGATAGAAATGTACTAACCACGATAGTCTGAGACGAAACATTGCTGTTTTGCCAATGTGCTATAAGGCCTTTTCTGGGAGTTCCATTCTTCATCGATAGCACTGGGCAGAGCAGTAACAGATGTTCCCTAGCTGGAAACCTCCCATCACGGGATTGGTCAATGACGATGGGATTGATTCGACCAATCCCGTGATGGGAGGTTTCCAGGGAAGCTTGCAGAAGCATGAGTGATTTCAACATTGCAAGTGAAGAAGGCCATCATCACCAATGCTATCATGATAGTGGATAGGACAAAAGGATTATAAATGCATTACGGAGTTAAACGGTTATTAAAACACTTGGAACAAGGGTAAGTTGTGAAACAGGTACAGGGCTAGGTGGGCGAAGGGCAAGACAGGCATAGGGCTAGATGAGCATAGGGCTACACATACATGAGGCTAGACGGGTCTAGGGCTAGACAGAGTTTAGTTGGTCTGAGTGCATACTGTGCAAATTCCTACATCCCCTTGCATGTACATATTTGTGGGTATTCTTTGGTCCACCCAATTTTTACCCCCGCACCTTATGACACATATATGTACGTACGTATATATGTACGCACATATGTATGTATTATGTACGTATGTACGTACGTATATCCACCTATATGAGATGAAATGGTACATTCAAACCCTTAAAGGACTTCCATGTTCAGGTAGTGCATAGGGTATTGGATAATACACGCACACACAGTACGCATGTATGTATTTGTGTGAGTGAAATACTCACATACACTTAGTGAGCAGGGGCACAGCATACGTAGTACATCTTTGATGCACTCGGGGAGAGCGAGTTTGAAAGAGAGAATGAAAGATGAACGTTGAGTGATAGGCAAGATGGTCAACTGTGTATGATGATAGATACTTATGCGCCCACCCATGTATGCAGATGAATGACGATTAATGTAACCAGTAATGGTGACATTTTCACGTCTACGGTTAAAAAACGATGAGAGCTTGATAGAGTTAAGGGTATTTTGACTAACATTGGTGATTGTTAGATACAAAGCAGTTCCTAATCACACAAGCTCACCTGGATTGAAGACATTTATCACAAACAAGTCGATATCTTCACCCTGGCCTCCAAACAGGACCAAACCCTCATCAGAGGCACTGAAGGTGTCATAAGAGAAGGGTAGAAATAGGATGAATTGTTCAGCGATCAAAATGCAATTTTCTGCACATACGCACATCCATAAATTGTACAGCAAAGAACCTTTCATATGTGTGTACACATTACACAACAGTTGTATGTATATACGTATATAGACAGTATGTGCAGTATAGTATTTACATCAATATGTAATAATGTGGGTTATACTGCACTTAGCACAGAAATAGAACACTATGAACATGTATACATACATACGTATGTACGGTAGGCACGGAAATTATGTTACCATGCGAAGAATACAGTTCACTTGAAATGTGAGTGAAGTTCGCTCGAAGTTAGAGCGAAGTTAGAACGAAGTTTGTTTGAAGTTTCACGTATTTCAGTAAAGGTTTGCAAAAGTTCGATGGAAATTCGTTCGAAGTTCAAAGGAAGTTTGCTCGAAGTTATTTTGCGAAGTTCGCTTCGAAATGGTAACATTATTTCCGTGCCTACCGTATGTACATACATGTCTACAAAGAGAAAATACCATAGGAATGGAAAGTTATGCTGTAGGTTCAGTTATGCTATTATGCTATTTCAAAGAAAAATCACATACGTACGTAAATAAAAATCACACCATGTGTCATGTCTGATACCACACAATAATGCATCGCAAAACTAAAAATCGGATACCTTTTGTGGTGGTCAACATCACATAACTTTCACCTTGCATAACATACCAATCCTACGGTACATATGCACATATGGGCATACACACTCACACACAAATATGTATGCAAATACACACACATGCACACACACACACACACACTTTGCAGAATCATACCAGAAAACATGGACTTCTCGAGCTTGTGGAATTTCCCCCTTTTGTGCCACTTTCTCCCACTTCAGTTCTTCACCAGCTACAGTGAAATGATAAATGTGAGAAATTTCAAATAATTGTGTGCTCAAAGACAGATCCTGCACCAGAGGAATATCAGCAAGATTTTTGTACAGTATGTATAGGAGGGGACAGAATGAGGAGTACCTACTATCCAAGGGTACTGTTTATATCTACATATAAGCAATTTCTATTGTACATATGTACGTACGTATGTATGTACATACACATGTGTGTACATAGGCGATCACAGCTTCAAACTGGTATGCCATCCAATGGAGCCCACAGCTCAGTGGCGGATCTAAGGGGGGTTTGGGGGGTTCCATGGAACCCCCCTTAGACAAAACCTTCAACTTCGCCGCGGCCTAACAGATTAGTCTTAGGCTCACAGAATGACCTAGCCACAACATATTTGGGTTACAAGTTCATAATTTGTGGGATAATCCAGTATTTCTTGGTAATAAGCTTGTTGTAATCACCAAAATCTTAAGTTTTAGCCCCCTAAACCTGCTAGCTACCCAGCGATTTATTTATTGTGACGTCACCATGCATAAAAATGTCTGTACTCAAGAGTCACTGTGCATAGCAGGCAACACAATTACTGACTATTGGCAATTGTAAAGCTATAAAATATAGTAATTTTCCAAGCCTAGAACATCTCCATGTTTTCATAGCTATTGTTTTCTGATAAATACCACATGCGCTCCTTGCAAGTACCTATTTTAGTACTGTCTAGAATTAAGGCAGGGCCTTTTAGTACTGCCCCTATGACAGAATAACCCAGTATAGTGCCAGTTACCAAGCATCTGGTCAAACCAAGCATGTGGCAATAGTATAGAATATACCTGATAATTTAAAACCTAAAATTGGACATTCCAAGCTACGCAGCTATGCCAGTATTCATGCACACATGTCTATATGCTACACTTTTGCTATTTCTTTTTAAATTTCCAAGAAAATTGCTATAGTCTCAGCAATTAGAGCTGGGATATTGACCATGCACACCTATTATATTCATAGTATATTATCCTTACATATATATGCTTGGAAAGGTTTCCTGTGCATGACTATAGGGATAAATTTAGGCACTCATGGCAAAACTAAATGGAACACCCCTTTGAAAACCCTGGATCCGCCACTGCAGCTGTTCTTGTATCCTGGTGTGGGGGCGAATTATGGGTGGATCAAAGGAAAATGTGTGCTGACATTTGTGATGTAGCACAGGTCACTGATATACGCACACTTCCTAATTGATGTCAATTGATGTCAATTGGTAGGGTAAGTGGCTAAAACTGATCAACTCTAGATGAGACTGTACACACCAACAGTCAACAGTGAATGGTTGCCAGGATACGAATTAGTTATATCCTGTCCAGGTGTGCTACAGCAGAAAATACAGTGCTGATGACCTCGGGCTTCGCCATCAGTCAGTCAGCACTGTATTTTCTGTTGTAGCACACCTGGACAGGATATAACAAATACATACACACACACAGTTATTACATCATTCACACTCACACGTACACAAGTGCTCTGATATGTACAGTACAGGACGTCTGAATATACATACGTACATAATATACTGAATATGTTCCACCTCGTACATGATTGAGTCTATGGAGGAGTTGGAGGTTGTATAATACAGTGCTGACTGACCGAGGGCGAAGCCCGAGGTCATCAGCACTGTATTTTCTGCTGTAGCACACCTGGACCGGATATAACTAATTTGTATCCTGGTAACAATTCACTGTTGACTGTTGGTGTGTACAGTCTCATCTAGAGTTGATCAGTTTTAGCCACTTACCCTACTACCAATTGACATCAATTGACATCAATTCGGAAGCGTGCGTATATCAGTGACCTGTGCTACATCACAAATGTCGGCACACTTTTTCCTTTGATCCACCCATAATTCGCCCCAGTCAACAGTGAATGGTTGCCAGGATACGCCCTCGGTCAGTCAGCACTGTATTTCTGTTGTAGCACACCTGGACAGGATATTATTAATACATATTTTTCTTGTTTACTGTTTCCAAGTGGGAGTTTACTGCCTACGTATTACATGAACAAACTATGGACAATTGAACCATGTTAATAAAAAAATAGTTAGTATAAGTAAGGAATGTTTAAACATGAAATAAGCAAAAGGACCATTCAGTGCCCCTGCTAGGGTGAAATCTCTTCAATCCGACATTCTCTATAATGAAACCATTGATGAGGTGCAGTCACCAAACATGGTAAGAGGCACTCTGTAATCTGACAACCTCCTAATTCGATATTAATTATTCGCAGGTCCCATCGAGTGTCCGATTAGAGAGGTTTCCCTGTATACCCAAACCTTGTGATAATTTAACATAAATATTTTCATCACTCCCTTGAGGTCTGTGTTGACAAGGTTCCACTGTACCTCGTGGGCCGTGCTGTCTAGGGTATGATGTACGTATCACCCCGTGCATCATCAAATACAACCTTCAACTCCTCCATAGACTCAATCATGTACGAGGTGGAACATATTCAGTATATTATGTACGTATGTATATTCAAACATCCTGTACTGTACATATCAGAGCACTTGTGTATGTGTGAGTGTGAATGATGTAATAACTGTATGTGTGTGTATGTATTTGTTATATCCTGTCCAGGTGTGCTACAGCAGAAATACAGTGCTGACTGACTGATGGCGAAGCCCGAGGTCATCAGCACTGTATTTTCTGCTGTAGCACACCTGGACAGGATATAACTAATTCGTATCCTGGTAACCATTCACTGTTGACTGTTGGTGTGTACAGTCTCAATCATCTAGAGTTGATCAGTTTTAGCCACTTACCCTACCAATTGACATAAATTGACATCAATTAGGAAGTGTGCGTATATCAGTGACCTGTGCTACATCACAAATGTCAGCACACTTTTTCCTTTGATCCACCCATAATTCGCCCGCACCAGGATACAATAACTAGAGACCTTTAGTTGCGCACACGGGAAGGCTTCTCGGAAACGGGAAACGAGGGGCTTGCCGTATACGTTTCCCGCATGTTAATAGACCTTTAGTTTTTAACGCTGCCGCAGGTGGCTAACGACTAACAGAGTTGGAAATATGACTGAAGCGCTGTCCTCACCCGATGATATTTTAGATTATTTACTGCTGCTTAAAGAAGATTTAGATTCTTCAGACAGCGATGAAGAAGAAGAGATGGAATACCTCTATCTTCACTTGGCATTTCCTGGCGGTTCTGCAGTACGACGATTTGACGTGGAGCGTTGCTCAGAGCTTGAGTTTGAACAACTTTTTAGGCTTAAAAAAGCTGATTTTGAGACTCTAGCTGCAGCCCTCGGACTTCCTGACTTTTACCACTGTACTCAGAAAAGCAAGTCACCAGGCAAGGAAGCACTGCTGGTTCTTCTTCGGCGCCTTGCATACCCCAACCGTTGGTGTGATCTGGTCCAGGTTTTTGGCAGAAGGGAAACTGAACTGAGCCTCATATTCAACGAAATCCTGCAAGACATCTACAGACGATTTCACCATCTTCTCGAAAATCTTGAAGATCTTGTGTGGCTGGATGTGTCTACCTTTTCTACTGCTGTAAAGAACGCTGGAGCTCCGCTGGACAACTGCTACTAACTGTACAGTATGTGTTCTGTACTGTGATAATGTAATAGCTTGTTTAAACTGGATGAACCATTAGCAATAGGCTAAATTCAAGGCCCCCAGTAGATCACACTATACGTATGTATGTACGTACATATGAATATACATGTATCCATGCATACAGTACGTATGTGCATACACATACATGTGCATATACGTACGTACGTATCTTCAGTTTTTGAAATACTAAGGAAGGTTATACGCAAGTCAACAAGTACACACACTAGTGATGGGTAATACGTGGATAATTCATCATTAATGCTGACGTGTGCAGGGTTCTGACTACACTGGTCGGAGGTGGTCGGACCCAACCAGAGAAATTCATGGCCAACCACTTCTAACTTCTCAGTGACCAGAGTATTTCAAATCACATAGAAAAAGTCTTTTATTCAAGCCTGTTTAAACACTTCATTAACCTCATGTTTAGTCTTGTTACTTTGAAAAAAGCCTTCACTGATGTTCTTGGTTGGAAGGTACACTAAAAGTAGGTCTTCAAACGTGTGTTAGCTGTGAATCGATTGACTTGATTACCACCTTGGAAGATTACCTGGGCAGAACCCTGCGTACATGTACACGTACTTCCAATGCTACCCATGCTAACTGTAGATATAGGTGCTAAGATACGTATGTGAATCAATATGTAGTGGTATCAAGTACTCTTGACACATAACAAATGATGACAAATGCATCTGGAGGGTAATGTTTGTCTCGCGGAGCCAACCCTTATTGCGGTACGCGGGCAACAAGGTGTGAGACTAGGGTAATGTTTCAGTGGATTGATGACAAATCATTGTGTGTGTTCACAGTCACATGCACACACATGGCATGTATGTACGTACTTTAAATACAAATGGAAGGGTCAAATGACCACAATATACAATCATAGATATTTCAACATAAATACGGGGAATTCATTATGCAATTCACATTCACACATAATAAGGTCATCTATAGGCTATAAATTCATTGTAAACAAACCCATACAGCAATAAAGACCCAAATTTACCATGTTACCCATATTTATAATTGTAAATCTACATGAAAATATACGAGACCCGACGCCACGCCAGTTCAAACAGACGAAAGGAAACACAGAAGTAAACAGGATCTACAACTACGTAAATCTACATTTTTGAATCTCCTACGTGTACGTACATACGTACCTACAGTAATACAATCTGTCACTACTTATCATAGGAAACATGGCGGTAAAACCAACTTCTTGATAAGGGAGGTTGATTATAAACTTTCATCAGAATCGACCCAGAATATCTAAAAAGACACATTGATCAACACGAAAGGAGGACATTGGTAGTTATTGCTATTCGGGTACAACATGATGACATTCAGACCTCGAAGTAACAACCCAGTCTTCAAATTTTAGAAAGAATGCACAATTGCAGGAAGGACTAGATTTGAAGCAAAAAAGGCAAAGTACTCACCGTTTACTGGGAGGTGTTCCTCCGATTGGGGGGGTGCTCCAAGAAAACTTGACACTAGTAAACTTGACTTCGGCGGCCATTTTGTTATACTCCCACGCTAGTCACGTGCTCGAGTCGTACCACGCCAAGCTCAATGAGATGACGCTACCGAGCGTGCTGAATTCAGTCGATGTTAAACGGATGTAATGGGATCCATTAGTGTCTCGTTATTGTTTTGTGTTTCATTCTGGATTGCACTCCCAGGTGAGAGTAGAAACCCAGCCAAATGTAATCTCTTTAGATTTTAAGCGATGATAATTACAGAACTTAAGATCACCACCTACCACTTTGGAGGAGAGGCAACAAGCACATTTCAAGCTCGTAGGCAATGAAAAGCTTACAGCATAATTTCCTTTTTTTTACCGTATATCATTGTCGTCGGTCGACAACCCCTTGTCCGCGATGCTTTTCTGTAAGTAACTTAGTGTTAGAAATTATCAATTTGAAACCATTCAGAAGGAAGATATATATTATTAATATCATTATTATTATTATTTCCACAAGGGAGGTTGCCCCATCAGCCACGGCTGGTGTGGAAGTGCTCAAAGATCTTTACAAGTAGATTTCAATATTAATAATACTGAACCATATCAGAATACGTATATTAAGTACAATTAATGCATCGATCTATAGTAGTACCTTTGCAAATATTACTGAAAAAGCAGTGACTACATTGTATATATATATATATATATATATATATATATATATATATAAGGAAGTAGGACACCGCATCAGATCAATGATCCAAGATCCACAATCATTCCACTACTTATGCCAACAAATTAGTGTTTGTGCACAGAAATTTAACTCAGTATGTGTATTAGGTTATTGTTAACTTGCATAGTATTAGCTTGTTTTGACTTGTGTCCTAGGTTCTTGATGTCATGTGTACTATATATCTTATATATATATATATATATATATATATATATATATATATATATATATATATATATATATATATATATATAATATAATTACTGGTTAGACATATTAACAGTTTTTGAAGTGATAATTAAATAACTTGATGCTATCAAACTGTTAAAACTGTTGTATTTTGTATACCAGCTGAATAAACCATCCTTTAGCTCCATGCCTTTTTTGTTGTATACTACAGTGCTTCATTGGATATGTTGCCCAAGTGGTGTACACATTACACTTTAATAACAAAGGGTGTATGAAAACATTTGAAAATGGTAAAAGTATTTGTAGAATTGACATATAGGATCATGAAAAAGGGCTAAGCCTTAATCAAAAACATCCTCAAAAATACTTGAAACAAGGATGAGTGTGAAATAGGCACAGGGCTAGATGGGCAAAGGTCAAGATGGGTATAGGGCTAGATGAACATAGGGCTAGACGAGCATAGGGCTAGACAGAGTTTAGGTGGATCCAATTGAGTGCACACTGCAAATTCCTACATGCCTCACATCATTATGTAAATGGTACGGGAAATAGGAATTAGCTTAGTGGGCACTCAGTTTGTGGTTGGTGTCGTCATCATATTTCGTGTCAGCCTTGTGACAAATGGCGAGAGAGTGACTTCTTTAATGGCTGAGATTTTTTAAATATCCCGGTCATCTAAATGGTTGTAGATGAGCCAGTTTGTGAGAGTTAGATCATGATGATAGGTATTATAAGCTAATTTTTCACAATTGTAGATATTGGTAGCATGCCCCATTCCATTCAGGATTCGTCTGACAAGTATGGTGGCTCGTAGGCTTGTATTGGCTATTTTGAAATGCATGTTGCCATTTCACAAATAAAAGTGAAAAGAAGCTCTAGTGTCTCTACTTGACACTATGGTGGAGGATTGTGAAATGGTTGCTATGGTTATGATTTATTGCATAATGACAGAAAATGTCCGCGCCCTCATCGTGGTCCATGGTTTTAGATTGAATGAGAATTTTTCTTATGAGGAACAGGCGGAGTGGGACGAACATAATTGGAATGGAATCTTGCGTTATGCATGTTACTAAGTTTTCACAGATGATTTTGCTCTTAAACATAAGCATTTTTGTCAATTTGAATGTTGAGTGAAGGCGGTATATTTTATACATGGTATTGTTTGTCCCACTCCACCTGCTCCTCATAAGGAAAATTTCATTTAATCAAAAACCGTGGACCACGAGGATGGCGCTGACATTTTCTGTCATTACGCAATAAATCGTAACCATAGCAACCATTTCATGACGTCATAAGTGTGGGTGGGGCTTATGGACTCCACCTCAATAGTTGTTACAACACTGTATGGCTCCAAATTCGAAATTCTGCGCTTGTCATCACTGTTACCAAAATTGCTAATTTATGCTGTTTTGCACTTTATCAAAGTATGCTAATATTCATGCACTCCATAGTCAGACAGCCTCCTCAAGTCTTCAAGACCCATGCATTGAGTGTCGAATTAGAGAAGTTACACTGTACACCTGGTTACATGTGTTTCTTTCCAATACACTCATAGTCCTACATTCTATTGGTGGGATGTCATGTGACAACTTCAGAGTATCCCCAGACCTGGTGAAGTTTACTGAACATCCTACCACAGCAAAGGATGTCAATGGTACTGTGCAGCTACAGTGTAGGGCACATGTGACAGCTATTGGTGGACACAAGATACTACTGGGCCCAATACAAAATGAAGTGCTGGGACTAAGATATGGCCATAATGTTTCTTGGCAAGAATACAGGATACATTGGGAGCATTGTGTCCTTGGGGATACACAATACAATGAAATAAATTGTAGCACAACTGGTGGTATTACTGAATTTAATTGTACCTTGAATTCTGTTGATGATGGAGAACTGAATTCAGTGCTATTAACAAGTGTCAGTGGTAGTTACAGATGTATGGTGTATGATTGGGGAACACAGTTGAAGTACTCAAGCCACCATGTGCAAGTTATATCAGGTAAGGAATCTATTTGCCACTTAAAATTAAAATTTAAATATCAGTAGTATAGGCTGACAGTTAATTTTTGATCAATAGTTTTCTAAAGAGACAAAATGTAATAATGATATTATAATGACAATAAGCAAATCTGTTTGTGAATTTCTTGCATACAAGAAGCATGCAAAGTGGAGCTCCATATGGATTGATGCAGAATTCTTCTATCTCAAATGCTTGCAATGCCATATAATGCTTGCACTCGCAGGTATCTGTTGGTTGAGTTGAATCAGATTTGTCCTCCTTTTTAGGTTCCAATGACGTTAACGCCATTCATGCAATAATGGGCAATGCATGTGAGACATGTCCAGGTTTGTTATGATAGTGCTCTTAAGTTTGCATAGTGTCTGTGATGAAGTGTTGTTTTGCGGCACCTATATAATATTGCAGTCATACATTTATCTTGTGATTCAGGCTGTCATTTGGACGTTTTAATACAAATGCTGAATCTGTGTTCAGTGAAGTTCTCTATCGTCCTGTATGAATTTTATACGGATAAAATGTCATACCATGCGAATAAAAGGCTCTGAAACGTGTGAAAATACAAATGTATGCCATGAAACATGCATATATGATAAGTATACTAAATTATATGTAGATAACTACAAAATAAAGTGGCCACTCCTCAATATGGAAGATATGAAGGTGTACAATGTTGTCTTTTTACCAACAATTTGGCATTACGATGTTTAATAATAATAATAATAATAATAATAATAATAATATAATATACTTTCGAAAATGATTAAAAAGTCTTCAGACACAACTGTGGAATGTATAGAATGAGTAAAGTCAGGTAGCGAGGCCAGAGCCATGCACTAAAGTGGTCTTCAGTCGTGAACACATATGCGAAGAATTGTCACTCAATCGTTAAAAGGTTAAGTAATAAAGAAAGGGTGCTTTGATTCTTTGCCTCGATGAAATAATGATATACACTCTTGACCATGTCACCCTTAATCTGTTTGAATGTGATTACAGTGGTAACTCATTATAAAGAACACTCCTACAGTGAACGTCTGTTATAGTGAATAGTTTCATGTGACCCAGTTAATGCTCTACTATGAAAGTGTAACTAGTTATAGTGAATTTCTGATTAATGAAGAAATTGTCAGTGACCCCCAGCGATTCATTATAATAAGACTCCACCAAAAAAGCTAATTGAACACACTGGGTGATCTCTCGTCAGCCGGACTAAACAATAATTAGAGTTAGAAACCCATCTTAGTTTACACCTTAGATACAGTAACTGTTGTTTGAATATCTTCTATGATTGCACACAGCTGCATAGAGTAGTCTGGCGTAGCTCATGCAGAGCCAATCTCGATAGACTATAAGCATATATAGAGTGAGCTCAAAGACTGCAAGCACGAGGTAACATCACTCCAATACCTATACATCACAAACGTCACATGATATTAAATGACTTTACAAATTGCTGTTGTCATGGTTAACCTTCAGCACCTATGTTGGAAACCCTGTGTTAAGACGACAGAATATAAAAAAATCGCCCCTTATCAAAGTTTCGAATTCTTCTTTAAGTTATTTTTAAGGACATTTTTGGACTTGTAGTCCCGGATTTGAGGATACCATGTAGGTTTAAAGTAAGTACCTCTTTTATGGGAATATTGTACGAAGCACCATTATAGGGTCTGAGAAAGTTTTCACTTAGGTTGTGCGCTACGTACACCCGTGCCCCCTTCCAATCAGTGGGAATAATTGTTGCATGTACCCTGTCGATCGCGAAGAGATTTCATGTCAAAATCTTCCAATGTTGGCCTTTCTCAATCTGAGTCCACTATCAACCGGAAGCCACTGACGAAATTAGTAAACCTCGCTAACACTCGGTAATTAATTGGTATAATTATTTTAATAATATTATGTAAGTGTGTACACATATGTACAGTATAAAAACAGCCACATTCAGACTATTTAAAAAAATAATGGAATAAAATGTAAAAGTGTGGTGTAGGAATGTGGGAATATACAGATATATGCACAATATACTCTATTATGACTAAAATTAAATATAATTAGTATGTTCTCATACATTTTATAGCTGTTTATTACCTTTGGATCCACTTTATGGACCAATTGCTTTCAAATGAATGTCATTATATTTATATTTACATCATATTTCTTTAAATTGTGTATGTTCACTCATTGTAGAACCACAGAATATTTCTGTAACGTATAGAACAAGGTATATAGGTGATCAAGACAGCAAAAACTCTAAACCTGCACTGTTCTGTGAAGATGGAGGGGAAGGGGGGTACTATCAGTGGTTCAGAAATGGATCACCACTAAAAAATCACAGCAACAGACTTGAAGCCACCGACTTTGGAGTGTATGTCTGCTACAGTTATAACAGAACAACCTATTCTACCTACAGAGTTCTGCCCTTTGGTGAGTAGAAATCATAATATATATATTTACATAATTATCAGATTATATAAACTTTAAGACTTACTTAAGTTAAATCACCTTTTTTGGTAAAAATTAGATATTGTTGTTGGAAGGTTCTTAACAAAGTATGGCCGCTGTTCTTAATGATGGTTTACATAACCAGGTTTTGCACTAAGGTTTTATTCAGTTCCGAATTTGAGGTCATTTTTCGGCCTTGCAAAGCATATGCATTGACAACTAAGTTGAGTGAACTGTTGTAACGTTAAATAGCTGAATTTACTATGTTCTATATGCTTGTTGTACTCCATAAACACAATAAACGAAAAAAAGTGGGGAGTGATTTCTACTGACTTTAGGGCGACCATTTTGGCTACTGCTCACATGTGCACATGTTACACCTGCGTAGCTGTTGGATTCCATTAAGCAGCCATTTTGGGCATATTAGATTTGCAACGCAAGAGCACGCATAATGTGTAACCTCTGATCCATTGCCTGCTATTAGTGGAGGTGACAAATTATATGACATTGTGATAAGTGTGCAAAGTGAATCGTTTGTTAGCAATCAAAATTTCAGCTTGGGAGAACAGAAAGAGCTAAATGCACTTCTTCAGAAGTGCAGTCAGAATTGAGACAACAGTAATAGCATACACATATATTCTTAAATAATTATTACTCAATGATATACAAGAGCCCCCCTTCAGGAAATCCTGTATCCACCCCAAATTGGGTATAACTTCCACTTGCATGCTTACGACCTGCTATGTTGCCATATACATACATGCTTGAGTTCTTAGACTAGTTGTATTGTCTGCCTATTGCAATTGCATTATGCCAGGAATTGTTCATTTTATATTAGGTTGCATTAATCCAGTGGCTGACGTGGAATATCCCATCCTCAACCTGACAAGAGATACGGAAACTTCAGCTGAGGGGAAGCTCCAATTTTGTTGGAATCAGCCCACACATCTTGGTGGGCTCAGCAGCAGTGATATAACGTACAGTGTCAAACTAGGTAATCTAAGCAAAATTAATTCTAAAATTGTTCGATCAAATACAGATGGCAGGCATTGCTACAAGGCTAACCTAACCTCTGAAAATAAGTTAACAAACACACTGCTCACCAAAATCATCATCGCTATTACTGCTCACCCAAACCATGTGCAGGTACCACCAAGCTTGGCTACAGAGTTCCCAGCTATGAATCTTCTGTCATGTATGTAAAAATTGTTGCTGCATGCTACATAATTTAAGTTTTCATGACATTTAATGTATATATACTTGTCCATCTCATCAATGTATATGCAATATACTGTGTGTATAATGTAGTTGTCAGACAATGTCATGAAATATAATATTAATCCTGCATGTATTTTGTGAATGCAGGGTTGAAGATTAGTGTGGAGAAAACCTGTGTTACAAACACGAGTATGATGCAACTAACAATTACCAACTTAAGTTTCAGGCCCAACGATCGGCCAATAGACATTTATGCATTGACTCGCACAAGGAATGCTTCTGATCATTCACTTTATCAAGGGTATAACTTGATGACTTTGAAGAATTGCACAATCAACATGCATGATTTAGTATTTGACAAACCTTCTATTGACAACAGCCAGGCAAAGTTAAAATCACTTCTGGTACGTATGTATACAGTACAGTATAATATGTAATATATTTTTGTTCATTACATGTAGCATTGACATGCATGAATGGTGTGCAAACTATGTTACAATCTTCCATGATATTCTTCTCATACACATTATGTAGTTTGCATGTACTGCATAAACAGCTGAATTGCATGCCTTGCACATTATGGTAGACCCTCACTTATCTGCACTCAATGGGACCACAGTATGTTGGGATACGTGAAGAAACAGGATAGTATATGAAACGTATAGTAGAGAACTGCAAAAATAGGTACATGCACAAGAAATCATGCTTGTTGTAAAACTTTCGTATGTTAGTGGAATTTGGAATACGATGTATAGATTGTACAAATACACTTTGCAGAATATAGACTATACACTACTGTAGCAATACTGTTCTGTATTATAGAGTACCAATGTATGGAGGGTATCGATCGGATAATCAGAGTGTCCGGATACGTGAGGGTTGTATAAGCAAGGGTCTACTGTATTTGATTTTTCATTGGAATATTCAAGTGAACTTGATTTGTTAATGATCTGCTAATATCTTTTTGCAATTGCAATTTAACTTACATATTATTTTCTTGACTCATTTCAAAGACATTAATTTTAAAATTTATTATTTACTAATCATAATATAATAGATTCTCTAATTTCTTTTATCTCTGTTTGCTTTTGGTGTATTGGTTTCCAAGATGCCTAGGATGGCTCCTATTTG
>CAUJGJ010000125.1:737500-742500 GCA_963170055.1 Halisarca cf. caerulea
CAACTCTGCAGACTTTAATGTGAGCAGTCGTATATGCCTACTTTTCCCCCACTTAAAATCCACACACAATGCCGTATATATCTAAAATACATTTCTGAGGATCCACTACATGCTCCCTTTATAGCATCACAGAAGAGTTATGCTATAAGAGGAGTGAGTCAGAAGATCTTATTAATTTACAATAATAATGCCAACGTGGTTCAAATACAATAATTATTGCAAGTTCATGCACATATTCCTATGTAAAGTGTCTCTGCACCTTATAATATTATGACTTATATCTATAGCATTTACAATAATGTGCATTTAAAGTTGGTAGCTGTGTTATTTCATGCATTGGTAGCCCATGATCAGTTGATCCAGTTAGGTGATGCTGCAAGGAGGTGTTTCATTGCATTGCGACCCTATAAAGCACATGATCACAAGCCTATTACACATTGAACACTGCCTGCATGTGCTCACACCTTACAAGGGGCAATTCTTAGGTAATGTATGTGGATAGCCGAGAAGGACACCACAACCGAAAGACAAAAAGCTTGCACTGCATGCGTTTCGGAGTACAAGCTGAAAGCCGCCGAATGCGTTTCGGAGTACAAACCAGAGCTGAAAGTGTTTTGGAACACTGCTAGTGGGTTTCGACGTGAAAGAAAGACCTGAAAATGATGGATACTGCAACCAAAATGCCGAAACTGCACCGAAACGGTTTCGGAATACTGCGGGTGACCGACACTATGTCGGGAAATGTCTAGAGTACATATCTAGTGTGTCTAGTGTCTATAATGTAATATAGAGTGTCTAGTAACTGTATGTCTATGGTGTCCGTGTCTAATATGTAGAATGTCTAGATTGTCTATAGGTTACCCAGAGTGCATTACATAATACAGTGAAACTTGTCTTAAAGACCACCTGTATTGAAGGACCACTTGTCCTAAAGACCACAGTGACTCTGAACAGGTCCAGGAACCACTAAATCAGCACTATTACACCTCTACTGTAGTACATAAGGACCGTGCCACCTGTTTACAGAGACCATGATTTGTTTGTCCCTTGAGTGGTCTTTGTACACAGGTTTCACTGCATATTGTAGGTCTTAGATTGGAGTGTCTACGTATGTCGGAGTGTGCACGTGTAGTGTGCTTGGGTGTCTAGACTGCTAACTGTCCATAGTGTGTCTAGCATGTGTCTAGATGGTCTATAGTGTCTAGCATGCATGTTTAGCTAGAGTGTCTCTATACTGTGACCATGCACTGAGTCTAGTGTGTCTACTGTGACCACTGTGTCTAGTGTGCCTACTGTGGCTATGATATTCAAAATCTGTGTTTTATATATATATATTATATTGGGCAAATATGCACATGGCCATGCATTTATGGTTGATATCCCTCTAAGTATTGTCAGTTTAGGGGGAAGGTTGGGTTGTATATACATGCATGTTGGATTACAGAGGTTTCATTGTATGGGAAACTATATGATGCAATTTTGCAGTATTTATACTACTTCAAAATCTACATTTCCTATATTATGCTAATATTGTGTACACATGGCATTTCTACCCAGCTGCATCTGTAAACATTAAAAATTTATTTAATCATCCGGGGGGAAGTGTGAAAGTTTGTGAAGGAAAGGTACAGCTGAGATCTTAAGGTATTACATATATCATAGTTTACGTATGATTCCCTTATGACTCCTTATGCATTGTATATTATTATAATGTATGGCATGGGTGGCGGAATAGGGAGGGCCAGAAGGGCCATGCATGACTCCTCACTTTTCCCAAGGGTGAGTCAAGTATGTTTTTGACCCCCCCCCCCCTAAATAAATATAAATATTGTTTCGTTTTGTCCATCATGATCACCAAATATAATACAGCAAAGCACCCTTTTGAGAGACCACCCTCGTGTAAGACCATGCTAGTCACGAATGTAGTATGTCCCATACCAACTCACCCCTTGTCAGAGCCCCATTTTTTGAGAAACCACCTTTCACAAGTCCCTAAGGGGAGTCTCTGAAAAGAAGTACAACTGTTTTTAAATTAGTAACAGTAATCGTATCCGTAGCTGAATCTCCAACATATTTGGTGATTTGTATGACATATAATAATAATGATAAAGCATAATTATAATAAAATTATAATAATAACACTGGTGCTTCATTTTTTTTGTTTTTGAAGAGTATTGCAAGCTGTTGGACACAATTGCGATAATATTATTCATCATTAGTTGTGGTGCATCATGGCCTTTAGCCCTCCACTCCCACTTTGTAAACCATTCCTCTGCCTATGTATTATGGTACTAGTAGTATACACTGTATGTGCATGTGTGTAACTATGTGTGTGTGTGTGTGTGTGTGTGTGTGTGTGTGTGTGTGTGTGTGTGTGCGTGTGCGTGTGTGTGTGTGTGTGCATGTGTGTGTTATTAACCTACTACATATTATAACCCTAACCCTATAGCTAACCACAACCATACATTATACACATGCAGGGTCATAACCCTATGTAGGGTTAGGGCATGCAGTTAAGTTATAAATACAGTAGAACCTCACAAATACGACCACCCTTGGGACCGTTGTAAGTGGTCTTAATTTTGAGGTGGTCTTATTTCTGAAAGTACCGCCCAGAATAGCATGGCACATCCAGAAGTCATTCCATAGACACAGGATGCACATAAGGCAATAAAACTGTAGAAAAATTGTATCATCACACCTCTTTCATGGTTACTCCATTATGATGTTAAAAAAGTGACCTTAAGTTTACCATCTCTTTCTACTGATGTCGTCATTTCAGAGCCTAATGTCCACAAAAAACAGCAGTATCCACAAATAAGTGGTCTTAATTGTGAGGTTTTGACATCCAGAAGAAAAAATTTGGTCTTTATTCTGAAACTAATTTCCATGTAAAACTATAGGAGAAATTCCGGACTGCAACAAAGTGGTCTTAATTCTGAGGTGGTCTTATTTCCGGGGTGGTCTTATTGCGAGGTTCTACTGTATAGTCAAAGGGTGGGCTAGCAACGGTTTGCTATAGTTAGCAGACAATATTATTATTAATGTACTTATATATAACCATCCACACATTTTTAGGGGCTGCCACAGGCAGCCCCTATATTGTTTTCATTTGGACTGCCGGTGTGTAACGCTCGTCCGATATATATATATATATATATATATAATATAGATTTGAAGAAAAGTCTTATAATAGAGAATTTATATAATAGTAATAGAGAAGTATGAATTTATACAGGAATGAGTTATAGGGATTGTTTTGAAAACAATTGCCAAATATGGCAATTGTTTTCAAAACAATTGTCCAGTTACAATAAACAGTATGTTCAATGAATGTTCAGCTGTGCACTTACACTCCAATACTTTGCAAGTAATTTGAGTGTGTGGGGCGGCAGCCCCCACGAGTTTTTATATCGAATTACTTGTTTTTAGATTGTGGGTGTTACTTGTTTACACCATCAACAACAGTTACTGTAGTCACTGTGGTTGTTCTTAAAGTTCATCATTGAGGGGGTCGGTTGAGTAAAGCTTGTATGCTTCTCTAGGTAATCCCAAGCTCACCCTATAGGTATACATAGAACTTCTGGGGTGGTTCAACCCTGCCTGAGAGGGAGAGGAATAATATGATTCAGTAATAAGCCACCAGTAATTTTATAGGTCACTTTCCTGAAGGTGCAGTTCTGATCATGAAGGCTTAATCAATCTGACACAGCCTTATGTGGAAAAAAATAACTAAGGACATATGTACCAGTGGTAAGCTATAACTTGTAACACATTCAATTTGTTATAGCTAGGATTAATTAAGGTTAAGCTTTTTCAGTGCAAACACACACATGCACACAACCACACACGCACACACAGTACATACATGCACATGTACACACTATATGTAAGGGTACTACCAGTTAAACACTTGCATGATAATTATATTGTGCTTCTGATGAAATGTTTGAGAAAATGCCATCAGTACTGAATTTGTCTCTGCTAATCGTATGGAGAAATAGCTGCAGTGTTCTATACTTAATTGAGTCAGCTAGGCGATACCATGCACAACCCAAACATCATGGAGATAGATCTCTTTACAGTGAATAAGGTCTGACTCAGTCTTTAATCTGGCACTCATGGTGTTTCTAATAAATTGCCAAATGACTGAGCGCATGACTCTTGAATATTACTTAAATGTGCATGGTGACTAACTCTGAGTCACAAGATTAGAACATATAAAAATAATATATTATCTAGTAGCATGATTAGAAAGAATATAGGAGAGATGTCCTGCATGATTACAGAGGTTTCCCTGGGTAAAGAAATATAATATTATACAGTCAATGATCTTAGCGGAAATCACTAGCCAAAGGAGATTATTTACACCAAACGTTTCGGCAGCCAACTGCTACCTTCATCAGTGGTATGATACAAGAGACAGTGCCTGAGCTTAAATAGTGGTGTATGACAGTTGTTGATGCGAGGTAATGAATAATATTAACTGTGGGTGATGAATAGAGTTAATAGAGATTGTGAGTGATGGTGAAAATATAGGTTTACATGAAGGTCTTGTATACTGTGGGGAGTGTTCCTAGGGATAGGAAGATAGCCACATCAGCCTTAGCCGAACACTCAGAAAGAACAGGACACACAATAGATTGGACCCGCACAGAAGTATTGGACAATTGTACACACACATCCAAGAGATGCTTAGTGGAATCCTGGATGATCCAGAAGGAACCCTCATCCCTGAACAGAGAACTAGGAACACTCCCCACAGTATACAAGACCTTGATGTAAACCTATATTTTCACCATCACTCACAATCTCTATTAACTCTATTCATCACCCACAGTTAATATTATTCATTACCTCGCATCAACAACTGTCATACACCACTATTTAAGCTCAGGCACTGTCTCTTGTATCATACCACTGATGAAGGTAGCAGTTGGCTGCCGAAACGTTTGGTGTAAATAATCTCCTTTGGCTAGTGATTTCCGCTAAGATCATTG
>CAUJGJ010000125.1:747500-770000 GCA_963170055.1 Halisarca cf. caerulea
ATTACATTGTGTTTGTGTGCACAATAGATCATTATGGTTGCATGGTCAGTATAAAGCATTTCCAAGACGGGGATCTGTTTCTAACACACACACACACACACACACACACACACACACACACACACACACACACACACACACACACACACACTCACACACACACACACACACACACACACACACACACACACACACACACTTTCACACCTCCAATTTGTTCCCTGTAATATGCAACTAATTCAAAAATAATTAGAAAATCATCAAGTGCATACACACAGCATAAAGTCATGTTGTTGTATGGTAAATGGATGATGCACAATACATAATGCTTACATATAATAGTTTCATATTGTGCAATTTACAGCTCTATTTTGCCATTTATCTCTCCATCTTAGTTATTGTATCAATTCAGTGTGTGGCTGTAGCACTGCTATCATCAGTATTTGTTTTCCTTGTTACATTAGGTGTTATCCAATGGATTAGGAGAAGACAATACAAGATATTTATGACAAAAACTCTAGCACTAGAAAAGGTTTGTGGTCTTGAATGTTACTATATAATATACTTTCTGTGGAACACACACATGCCTGCACGCACGCACGGACGCATGCACACACACACGTAAGCATGCAAGCACTCACACACACACACATGCACGCACTCACACATGCACACATGCACACACACACACACACACACACACACACACACACACACACACACACACACACACATACTCTCTCGAACTAAACTCTGCCTGGCCCAATACTCCTTTTGTCACATGTATGTACGCATATCCCTATGCTTGAATTGCAATTGTCTAGCCCTATGCTCATCCAGCCTCATGTAAGTATAGGTTTAGTATGCTTGTCTCACCTTATATATATTCGTCTCTGACCTTGGCTTGGGAAGCCCAGTGCCTTTTTACAACTTATCCTTATGTTATTGGAGAATCCTTTTACAGAAAGCCTTTAATTTGCATGGTCCTGTGCCAAGCCTATATATAGATATCTTTTACCATTAAATTTTATAATGGTTCACTATGCGCACATCCTTACATTAGATAGATGTCCTGGTATTGTAAACTCACATTTATAATTTAGTGAAACTTGTGAAATGTAGTATGACATCGACACCGATCAAATGTGATTCAAATCATTGACAATCCATTCAATCCAAACCAAAACTCACTCTAACACGTGGCTAATTACTACAATGACATCATACATCATAAATTGCAAACACATGCACGCAATGATACTAACACTTTACTCAAATGACACATTAGTACTAAGTGTTAGCATGCCTTACTGAACACTACATATATTACTGATCACTACATATAGTATTTATCAAGGTGTGGGTCTCTATAAAATTTCTAAATCATTTGAAGCACTCATTTTCCTTTAATTTCCTTTGGAATCCCAAATCATTGCATGGTTACCTATCCACTATCTTGGGATTTGCTGCTCTCGAATCCTTAGTTGTCTCTCCAACATCCTGGAATTTCTCCCTCCTAAACCTTAGCTTCCTCTCCACTATTTGTAAAAGTATTTTCTATAATATCTGGACAGATAAAGCATGCACATCAGTCTTTTACATCAAAATTCTTAAACGCACATTGTACATGTGCATTGAAGAATTTTGATGTAAAAGATTAACGTGCTTTATCTGTCCAGATATAGAAAATACTTTTAGAAAATGTCCAGCATGTCGGATAATTTCTACAATCCTCTCCACTAGCTATCTAGGGATTTCCCTACTCTTGAATTCTAGTTTCCCCTCCAAAATCTAGTAGGAATTCTGAATCCTTGGTTTCCTATCCACTGCCTCGGGATTTCCCCCTCCTGAAACCTTAGTTTCCCTTCTGAAATATTACTTTCCTCTCCACTATATCTTAGGATATCTTCCTCTTGAATCCTTGGTTTTCTCTCCGCGATTTGTGTTTGAGTTGCACCAATTAACTGAATTTCAATAAACTACTACTACACAGGGATCTTAGGAAGGATGCTGTAATGTCATAGAGGCTCATTCCCATGTTCATACTATATGCTATTTTAAGGTTTGTCAATATTACTGGCTTTTTGTTGTTGTTGTTGCTGTTGTTGTTGTTGTTGTTGTCTTTGTGTGAGTGTGTGTGTGTGTGTCTCCTATGAAATGGCTATAATGATTTGGTAGTGTTAATTGGCAGTTTTGCAAAACTTTCTACAGTATGCCTTCTTATGTCTCTTAGAGGTTAGAAGGACACACACATGCACACACACACAAACACACTCACATGTACACACACACACACACACTTAATTGTACACACACACACACACACACACACACACACACACACACACACACACGCACACACACACACTTTCCACGCAAATGTTGAAATAAAACCATCCACACATTATACAGGCTTTAGTGCATGAATGTTATACATAATATTATATCAAGTTTGTTTTTAACTATGCTGGATTTAAAATTTTTGCATAATAATTATTCTCCTAGATTGGAAGCCGATGACAATTAAATGTTTATACCTGCATGAGAAAATTTAGATAGGGGTTTTGTGCGAAGGGTGTCTGTGAAAATAGATAGTTTGCAATGCATATAAAATTATTTCTGAATAGTGGAAACCTCTGCAGTATTAAAATGCTATAATATTAATTTACAAATTGTTTTTCATGTTCCAAATTAAGTGTCCGTTATAGGGAAGTTCCACTATATCATGATCATTATGATAGTACAGTAAAATCTCGATAATTAGAATCATGATAATTAGAATATCTGGCTTAATTCAAACATTGATAAATGTACAATTCCTAATGTAGGGAGTACATATGTGGCTGGTTAATTAGAACTTATGGATAATTAGAACTTTTTTACCGGAAAATCAAGGTTCTAATTAAAGAGATTTCACTGTATTATGGAATTTTGGGTGCATTGCTCCCATATAATATGCATAATTTGGTGTGACATGGCAAAGAGAAATTTAGCTCAGCTCTTGTCACTAAAACGAGAACAAAGAGTCAATCTTCACCTTTTCAAATAACTGGGTTTGACCCTTTGCTCTTGTCAATGAGCTTGTTTTGGTGATAAAAGCTGAAATCAATGTCCGTTTGCCTCATCATTGATTGCATCACTTTACTACTACAGGTAATAGGGCTATGTAGTATGTTGATGACTATTAGTAAACTAAATGTGAATCATCTTTACATGGAAGATGATTTAACTCAGCAACTATGCAATATATGGCTGAACACCTGACAATTTGCATGAACAATTCAATTCTTTCTTTCCTGTGGACCACAAATGCAAACTGAATCCCCCAGTGGTGCAGATGTGACAAAATGTGTAATAAGCATGAAACTGAAACTGTTTTCACGGAACACAGTGTTCAATCCAACAGTACGCTGTCATTTTCTGACATGTCGTCTGATGGATCACCTGATGAAGTTTGCAGCCTCACAGATATCGTGAAGACAAACAGAAGTGCAACCATTCTAGGTCATTTGAACATAAGGAGTCTGTTTCCGAAAGTTGATGAAATACATGAGATGTTTACCAAGGATAACCTCAGTAACCTAATCCTGAGTTTTAGTGAAACTTGGTTAGATGAAACAGTATCAAATGGGATGATTAATGTACCGGGGCACCAATTATTCAGGAAGGATAGAGGTAGCAGAGGTGGTGGTGTTGCAATTCTCTGTCCAGATAATATATCCACCAAGAGAAGATCTGATCTAGAAGTTGACAACCTTGAAGCCATTTGGATCGAAGCCAAACTGAGTCGCAAGAAACCCGTGCTTATATGTTGTGTGTATCGCCCTCCTAGTGCATCACTAAGTGAGTTTGAGGAACATCTTTCATCTATGCTTGAGCAAGCTATGCTTGATCAAGTGGAGGTTATTATTATGGGAGACTTGAACATTGATTTTCTTCAGTGTAATGTACATACTAAGAACCTCCGAAGTCTCTGCAAAGAATTGAATTTAGTGCAGGTAATCAACACCCCTACTAGGCTGGGCACACATGGTGGCAAGGGCTCTTTGATTGATCATGTATATACATCAAATGCTGAGTCAGTACAGGAAGCTGGCGTAATTGACTTTGCACTTAGTGACCATAAATTGGTGTATTTAGTTAGGAGGGGCTGTGCAACTGGTGCTAGCTGCCATAACACTATCAAATCTAGGTCTTATAAGAAACTTGACCTGAACGCATTTAACCACGCTCTACTCAATGCCAAATGGAATTCTACATCTGAAAATATTGATGATAAATGGAATAGTTGGAAAAGCATGTATCTATCCATCGTAGACAAGCACATGCCATATACGTCCTTTCGTGTCAGAAGAATCTCCAACCCATGGATGACTAGTGAATTGAGGAAATCTATAAGGAAGCGAAACAAGGCTCATAGAGTGGCAACCCAATTACGCCATGACAATGGTGCCTGGAGTGTTTACAAAACACTAAGGAACAATGTCACATCGGCCATTAGGAGAGCGAAATTGGCTTATTTTGAATCACTGATCACTAAACCCGGTAGTTCTTCATCTAAAGAAATGTGGAAGAAGTTAAAGCAGATGCTTAAGTGGGAATGGAATTAAGAGTAGGATTGAAGTAAGTAGAGGATGTTCAGCTGATGACTTGAACAAATACTTTGTTGCCACATCTGATCACCCTACCATGCTGTCTTGTGACTCTTCACAGGCTACTAGCACTGTTACTAGACAAAGTAATGCTTTGAGATTGTCAGCTACTGGGCAAAATGATGTTTTCAGATTTCGGCCAATTAAACGAGACGATGTTTTGACTCACTTGCAAAACCTTAATGAAAGCAAAGCTACTGGCCTGGATGGTATTAGTGCAAAACTGCTGAAACTCTCTGCCCCAGCCATAGCTCAGGATTTATGTGACATCTTTAACCACAGCCTAACAACTTCTCAGATCCCAGCATGCTGGAAAGAGGCCAAAGTCACACCCATACCCAAAGTATTGGGGGCCTCTTCTCCTGAGCAGTTTCGACCTATCTCTGTGATACCTGTGGTGGCCAGGGTGTTTGAATCCCTTGTGTTCCAGCAACTATACAGTTATGTGAGTGGTTCTGGATTGCTACATTGGGCTCAGTCTGGCTTTAGACCGCACCATTGCACCCAAGATGTGCTCTTAAAGGTGACTGACGATTGGCGTGCCAGCATTGACCGAAATGAGGTAGTGGGTGCTGTCTTTCTGGATCTGCGGAAAGCATTCGATAGCATTAATCACAACCTGTTATTGCATAAACTGCATGTATATGGTGTCAGAGGGGAAGAGTTGCTTTGGTTTCGATCATATTTGTCTGATCGAAGGCAGCGTGTTCTTGCTGGAAGTGTCATGTCTTCAGGGCAGCCGATATCTCATGGTGTTCCACAGGGCTCTGTTTTGGGACCTTTACTGTTCTCTCTCTTTGTTAATGAGATCCCCAATATTGTTAAACACAGCAAAGTCATGTTGTATGCCGACGACACTACAATATACCATGCTGCCAAGGTCGCATCTAGGTTGGAAGCTGAGCTAAATGAGGATATCCATCTATTATCAATGTGGCTTTGTAACAATGACCTCAACATTAATACTGAAAAAACAAAATGGATGTTTTTTTCAAGAAAGGGGAGGCAAACTGAATCCCAACACTTGCAGTTCAATGTTCTAGGCAGACCCTTATCTAGGTGTGATACCTTCAAGAATTTGGGCGTGATATTGGATAGTCAACTGAGCTGGAAAGATCACATTCAGTCAGTAAGAAAGAAATGTATGTCTACCTTGTCAGTTATTGCTAAGATTAGTAAGTGTCTCCCACTGGCCATCAAGAAAACATTGTATCTGTCTCTGGTTCAGCCACATCTTGACTATTGTTGTGTGGTTTGGTCAGAGTGCAACAAAAGTGACAGTCTTAAACTTGATCGTATACAAAAGATGGGAATGAGATTGATTTTGAACGCTGACCGAAGGTCTCCCTCAGATCTATTGAGAAAACGTCTAACTTGGACCAATCTGGCAATCAGACGCAAGATTATGAGATTGAAGGTAGTTAGGAGATGCACATCAGGGGAAGCACCAGTTTATCTATCACAAATGTTTAAGACAAATCAACAGCTTAATTATCGGAGTGCACGGAGGCCACATGATTTTTATCTACCTACTTTTAAGACAAATCAGGGTGCTAAATCATTTGTTAGTTTGGGAGGCCAAGATTGGAATTCGTTGGTACAATCTGCTCGTATGTTACATGGACGTGTTTTTCTTAATTATTTGTATAGGTTGTACTCGTAGATAATCATGTTACATGTCTGATATCATTTTTTTTCTCTGTTCCTTTACTAGTATCTGATCAGTACCACAATTCACCCCATGTTTCACAATCATGCACTTATCTATTGTTTTTTTTCTTTCTTTTTCTCCAATTCCACCTAATTAATTAATATTTATTATAATCACTTCCCAATCTTAAGTCTATTATCATTTACTGTTACTTGAATTTGTGGTTCCCCGTTAATACCAGCCTTGGCTGATGGGGCAACCTCCCTTGTGGAAATAATAATAATAATAATAATAAACTGTTACAATGCAATTCAACCAATTGCAGATCAAAGCAGATATATGCACTAAACACATCGTCTTCTTGATCCATGTAATTCACAGTCACTTTCTTTTCATAACAGTACAGATGTGTTATGATCCATGGTCTGTTGTCACCATTTACAGTTCTGTCATGATGTGATGGTACATCCATCCAGCCAGTTAATTTGGTTCAGATGGGTGTTTATCAATACTTAACACTAACCAACCCCTGACCCTGATGCCTCGATGGTTAAATTTTGTTGTTGAGAAGCACCCATGCACACCAGGACAGAATAAGTCCAAGTGCATGTGACTGTTCTATTTCAAATTTAGCTCCATCCTGAGAGTACTATGCTTTGTGTACATCTACCATAAGAGTGTGATGTCATTGATGTGTACCAGGCTGATCAGCTGCACATATGAGATGTCATCATCGAACAATGTTTGATCATAGTCCCACTTCTACTTGCACACTATCAGATGATACAAGCTTTGCAGATGCTATAGCAAATTTAGTATAATTAAGCAGTTACAATGAACTGAAGTAGATGGCAGAGCTGCATGAAATTTAGGCAGATGGTATTTGGTGGCCCTGCTGCAGAGGACTCGAAAGTACTCCCAAAACCAGACGTCTTTGGCGTCTTTACCATCTTACAATTTTCCCAGACAAAAAATTTCGCAAATGAACACATCTGTGAATTTTTTCGCGAAATCCCTACTGTTGAGAGATTTGTAAATTTTTTTGTCCACGAAAATTTCTAGCTATACAGTATATCAAACCGCCAAAATAAGTTACCTGTCTGTAGTTACAAGTATATGGCACATGACTTAGAAATGTACCTCATTAAAAACTTACAGAAAGTGTGTGTGTGTGTGGGGGGGGGGGGGGGGGGGTCGGGAAGGGGGTGACATAAGAACTCGCTCCCCCGACTATAGCATGTGTACCATGCTGGCATTAGCAATATGTCTGCCACTTGTATACCAATCATCTGTTTAAGCTGCTCTAGGTGTTGCACTAGGGACAAAGGTAAGTCTAGTCAATTAATATATACAGTAACTGTATAATTTGCCATTGAATTACTGCATGTTGTGTACTGGTCACTTAGAACAGATGTTGGGCGGTTTATATGGGCAGTGAAGTGATATTATTATTTTGATTATAAATTGTATATACAGCAACATCTGGTTTATCTGGATACTTCATGATCATGCATTTGTTCAACCTCCTGCTGGGAATCCTCATAACCATGTCATAATATACCATTTCACCTGATTTGCTCAACACCTGGTTTGTATGACACTACCGGAAACAGATGTTGTAGTTTAAGCTAGATCTTCTTGCATGTGGTGAAACATTGTTTGGGCATTCTTCAGGAAATTACATCAGATTCAATCCAAAACATAGCTCATCAATTAGTCGGACAATGTAAATGCCATGGAGTGATGCACTTCGAAGACCTACATGTGCCAAACTAACACTTGATCCTGACCCCAAACTTGAATGATTACATGCCTTCCAAATAATATGTTTAACGTTTTGCCGTCCGCGTTACAATTTTTCGCTAGAGGGACATTAATATTACTGGAGTGATGCCATTGGACAAGAGAAGGAATGAGGACATCCTGGCTAAAACTGCATGGTGAAGTCCCCATGGGAGACCAGTTGAGACTGAAACGACTTCCTCCACATTAAAGTTACCACACCATCAGTCATAGCAGCGGATTTTAAAATGCTGGCCCACGGGCAAGGAGGGAAATGGGGGAATTTCACTCCGCTCGATAGATGTTGTCAACAGGGACCTGTCCAAGATCAACAACTGGGAAAACTAGTGATTGAAGGACAGGAACCAGTGGTGATCTGCCATCCACCATCTTTTTCTTCCGACCAGTTTATCAACCACCGCCTGATGTACCTACATGCTACGGTCTCACCCCACGTCCAAGCATGGGTAAGGTGTAAGTGTGTGTGTGTGTGTGTGTGCGTGCATGTGTGCATGTGTGAGTGCATGCATACTAATGCATTCATATGCACTCATGCAGTTGCACACATACAAGGATGCAAGCACACATGCATGTACACACACACACACACACACACACACACACACAACATGTACTATATATACACCAGCCTGTCAACCTGTATTAGTATAGTATGATGTCATTTGTGTGTGCCAGGCTGATCAACTACACGTGTGTGATGTCATCGTCGATAAGTGTTTGCCGGATAGGGAATCGCATTCCATGCAAAACAACTCAAACTTACTGAAATGATTGGCACAAGCAATGCCAGCAAAGAAACATGCTATAGTCTGGGGATCAAGCTCTTATATCGCCCCCCATCCTCTCCCCTCCCCCCCCCCCCCACACACACCATAGTATGTTGGGTAATAAGGCAAGTCCAGTGTCGTACACTTGTAACAGTGGGTTGAACATCAACACAGGTCACTAGTTTCAGTTTAGTTTTTGGTTTTGTTGTTTGTACCTGAAGAAACCCAAGTGGGCAAAACGTTGTACAATTGAATATAATTGGTGGTTGAAAATAGTATGACATGTGTTATCGATCTGTCTAAACTGAAGATAAAGCACAACCAACCAACAAATTGCAAATAGATTCATCATGTTGAAGAATTTCTAGACAATTCATTTTAGATGATCAAGTGGTACATACTAGAGTATAGGCATGGGAACCAGGGGCGGTTTTAATTATAGGGGGCAAATTAAATATCTATAGTATATACGTATGTGTCTACATATAGCTGTGCCGCCTTAGTCTTATGTGAGTGATCCTTTGCCCCTACTGGGGAGATAAAGGTTAGACTAGTCAATAGGCAGCTGTCAAGGAGTATCATGTCATGACTGTGCTGCACCCTGTAGCTTTAGGTCACTCGAAACAGATGTTACAGGGTTCATGGAAAGGGAAGGGGATGCACGTTCATGATGATGTCAGAAGTTGACTTTTGTTGCCACAATTTAAGGATTTTGGGATAGTTCGATTTGACATTCTTCAGGAAATGCATCAGATTTAATCCAAAACATACGTAGATCATCAATAAGTGCAGACAATGTATGTAAAACCCCTAAAGTGATGGTTTTGAAGGCCTACTGACTTGATGGGCCATTGGCTATTACCTATAGCAGACAGCGGCATTTATTGGTGAGCTCATTGTATACTTCATTGTTTGTGCAAACAGTTCATATTACTACTATCCTGGGATTCCCTCTCCTGAAACTTTAGGCTCTTCTCCACAATCTATGGATTCCCCTTTCCTGAATTCTTACTTTCATCTAGTAGGATTCTGAATCCTTGGTTTCCTCTCCACCATCCTGGGATTTCCTCTTCCTGATTCCTTAGTTGCTTCCAACATCCTGGTATTCCCTCTCCTAAATTCTTAGTTTCATCTAATAGGAATTCTGAATCCTCCACCATCCTGGGAATACCCCCTTAATTCTGAAACATTAGTTTACGCTCCACTATCTTCCATTGGATCTTACCTTCCCGAATTCTAGACTTTCTCTCCACTATCAGTGTTTGACCTGTATAAACACTGGTTAATTAATTAAAGCCTCCTCTCAGTCTACTGAATGATGTTGCACACCAATTGAACTAAATTCCAACTACAATATACTACACAGGGAATCTCAGGAGGGTTGTACCTCCACCTGTTGTTGTTGCTTCATCCAAGGCTCTCTTGCCAAATAAGGATGTCAAGTCAAGGTGTGTTATTGATTGTTTCTTTGAGTGTGTGTGTGTGTGTGCATGTGTGTGTGTGTGTGTGTGTGTGTGTGTGTGTGTGTGTGTGTGTGTGTGTGTGTGTGTGTGTGTGTGTGTGTGTGTGTGTATGCATACATGTGTGTGTGTGTGCGTGTGCGTGTGTGTGTGTGTGTGTGTGTGTGTGTGTGTGTGTGTGTGTGCATAACATGTACATAAATATGTATGTGCATAAGCGCTGCATCATATGTAGATGGCACCGAATTATATTATATGCATTGGTTATTTTTACCATGCACCTTCAGTTGAATGATGATGTAGAATATTTCATTCTATTAATTATAATTATGAGCATGATATTGTGTTCATTTCGTAGTGATGAAATTGTGAAATCTCAAATCAACACCCCACCTATACCCAGTTGAAGCTCTTGCCACCCTTCAACAAAATTAGACATATATAGGGGTACGTGCCAGTTAGAATACCAGTACTTGTATACATATTGGATTACTCAACTATATGAACAGGCACGCATGCGTGCTTGTGTGTGTGTGTGTGTGTGTGTGTGTGTGTGTGTGTGTGTGTGTGTGTGTGTGTTGTGTCTAGCTTGTCTTTGATTGTATCACTTTGCCTACCACAGGTAATAGGGCTGTATATAGGTATTCTATATTATGCATGAACTACTCTTATTATCAAATGCATGCATGATTTTTGTTGTGATTTTTGTAACTTATACACATATGGCAATAATGATGTTCTCTCCCCCAGTACGGTACACAACAAGTATTATAATATTATCAATTCAGCTTTGCAAGAAAGTTTGACCTAGTGCTGTACTACATATAAAGAGACATTACAGCATCGATGATGACATCACACGTGACAGCTGATCAGCCTGGCACACACCTAGTCCATGACATCATACTAGCACGTTAAAGGTTGACAGGTTGGTGTGTGTTCTGTGTGTGTGTGCATAGGCGGGGGATTTACATACTCTGACTTTTGACAACCCGTATTTTGATTAAATCCGATGTAATGTTCTGAGGAATGCCCAATTAACTGCTTGCCAAAATTAACAATCACAGCGAGATCTAGCTCATTCTAGGACATCTGTTCCCAATAGTGTCATACAAACCAGGTGTTGGATAAATTAGGTGGAATTAATAGTATATAAAAACACCAGGGTTTCATCCAGTGGACGGGGCCGGGGGAAGCTTCTACTATAAATTACGACGGATATGGCCCTACTTGAGCATCAAAATCAAATTGCCTGAGATACAACCTTACATAACTTAAAATCTTCCCTGGGGAAGCATACCCCCAAACACCCCTAGTTATATACCCTCACAATACTATAGGCTACTGGTGCATCCAAAGGTGCAACACCCCACTTATACCCAGTAGAAGCTCTTGCCACCCTTCAACAAAACTAGACATATATAGGGGTACGTGCCAGTTAGAATACCAGTACTTGTGTACATATTGGATTACTCAACTATATGAACAGGCACGCATGCGTGCTTGTGTGTGTGTGTTTGTGTGTGTGTGTGTGTGTGTGTGTGTGTGTCTGTGTGTGTGTGTGTGTGTGTGTGTGTGTCTGTGTGTGTGTGTGTGTGTGTGTGTGTGTGTGTGTGTGTGTGTGTGTGTGTGTGTGTGTGTGTGTGTGTGTGTGTGTGTGTGTGTGTGTGTGTGTGTGTGCATGTGTGTGTTAATTGTGTCTAGCTTGTCTTTGATTGTATCACTTTGCCTATACCACAGGTACGGCTATATTATTATAGGTATTCTGTATTATGCATATAAACTACTATTATTATCAAATGCATGCATGATTTTTGTTGTGATATTTGTAACTTGTACACATATAGCAATAATGATGTTCTCTCCCCCAGTACGGTACACAACAAGTATTATAATATTATCAATATAGCTTTGTAAGAAAGTTTGGCCTAGTGCGCATGCTGTAATATAGATAAAGAGTTGAGTATACACATTTCTGCAACCGGGTACTTTGATTATGCAGTACAGTCACATCTGGCTATATCTGGATACCTTATGCATTTAAATAATTGTTCAACCTCCTGCTGGGAATCCTCATGACCATGTTGTATAATAGACCATTTCACCTGATTTATTCAACACCTGGTTTGTATGACACTACTGGGAACAGATGTTGTAGCATAAACTAGATCTTCTAGCTTGTGGTGAAACTTTGTTTGGGCATTTCTCAGGAAATTACATCAGATCCATCCAAAACATAGGTCATCAATTAGTCAGACAATGCAATTGCCATAAAGTGATGCACTTAGAATTAAGACCTACATGTGCCAAACTAACACTTGATCCTGGCCCCAAAACTGTGTGTGCAACCCATGTGAGTGCACTTCTGTGTGTACAGTATGTGTGTGTGTGTACGTATGTATGTATGTGTGTGTGTGTACATGCAGTATGTGTGTACAGTAGTGTGTGTGTGTGTACATATGTACATGTATGTGTGTGTGTGTGTGTATGTGTGTGTGTGTGTGTGTGTGTGTGTGTGTGTGTGTGTATGTGTGTGTCACTGTGCGTGTGTGTGTTTGTGTGTGTGTGTGTGTGTGTGTGTGTGTGTGTGTGTGTGTGTGTGTGTGTGTGTGTGTGTGTGTGTGTGACCTTTTCAACTGTCACATGGATAGTATACCGCCAACTATGGACTCTTCCTGGCATGCAGGGAGAAGGCACCAACTACAACGGAATGTCCAGAATCTCCAATATGCGTAGAACTTCACCCTATATAGTTGCTGAATCTGTAATAAATCTACAGTTCATGGTGGACACACTGGACAGGGCCTGTATGAGGTAGGGAATGGCCTTCAATGACACAAAGACAAAGACTTTGTCACATTGTGTATTGGATTAGAAGCTGATGCTGACTATCCACCATCCTCCATCATGCTGCAGGGTAACACACTGGAGGTGGTGGAGGCCTTCTATCTGAGAAGTGAAATCAGGCAGAATTAATGCTAGGGCAGGCAGTAATGTACAATCGAGACTAAGCTCTAGGAAGGCAGTCATATAGTGTACCAGATGTGGAGAAGGAAGGTGCTCATAGGTCGAAGTGTGTGTCAGAATACCATGTATGCAAGGTTAATGTGTTTTGAGAAATGGTGACGTCTGTGCTTTCTATGGAGTAGAGACATGGGCAATCACTCAGCAAGACCTTACATGCCTTCCAAATGAAATGTTTAAGGGACATTGTTGGAGTGATGCCATTGGACAAGAGAAGGAATGAGGACATCCTGGCTAAACTGGTGAGTCCCCATGGGAGACCAGTTGCGACTGAAATGACTCAAGCAGTTTGGCCACCTCCACATTGAAGGTTACCACACCATCAGTCATGATCATAGCAGCAGATATTAAAATGCTGTCCCATGGGCAAACAGGGAAATGGGGGGAATCTCACTCCACTCGATAGATGTTGTCAACAGGGACCTGTCCAAGATCAACAACTGGGAACTTACAAGAACTAGTGAATGAAGTACAGGAACCAGTGGTGATCAGTCATCCACCATCTTCTTCTTCTGGCCAGTTTATCAACTACCGCCTGATGTACATGCTATGGTCTCACCCCACGTCCAAGCATGGATAAGGTGTACAAAGAAGTGTGTGTGTGTGTGTGTGTGTGTGTGTGTGTGTGTGTGTGTGTGTGTGTGTGTGTGTGTGTGTGTGTGTGTGTGTGTGTGTGAGTGCGTGAGTGCGTGCATACTAATGCATGCACTCATGCAGTTGCACACATACAAGGATGCATGCACTCATGCAGTTGCACACATACAAGGATGCAAGCACATATGCATGTACCCACCTGCCTGCATGTGCACACACACACACACACAGAACATGTACCACCAGCCTGTCAACCTGTATTATTATAGTATGATGTCATTTGTGTGTGCCAGGCTGATCAACTGCACTTGTGTGATGTCATCGTTACACTATCATGCAGATCATGTAACTTAACCTTTGCAGACACCATAGCAAAATGTAATGAATCATAGCAGTTACAATGAACTAAAGTACTGTAGATGATAGAGATGAAATTTGGGAGGATGGTATTTTGGTGGACCTATAAATAAAATATATAGATCAAGCCACCAATATACGGTATACTTTCTAAAAAAACATCCAATGGCATGCAAAACAACTCAAACTTACAGAGGGTGAGGTACAAGCAATGCCAGCGAAGAAACATGCTACAGTCTGGGGATCAAGCTCTTATATTGCACCCCATCCCCTCCCCTCCCCCCGCACACACCATACTATGTTGGGTAATAATGCAAGTCCAGTGTCGTACACTTGTAACAGTGGGTTGAACAAATAAATACAGGTCACTAGTTTCAGTTAAGTTTTTGGCTTTGTTATTTGTACCTGAAGAAACCCAAGTGGGCAAAACGTTGTACAATTGAGTATGACATGTGCTATCGATCTGTCTAAACTGCATGAAGATAAAGCACAACCAACCAGCCAATAAGCACAACCAACCAACCAATAAGCACAACCAACCAGCCAATTGCAAATAGATCCATCATGTTGAAGAATTTCTAGACAATACATTTGAGATGCTCTAGAGGTATATACTAGAGTATAGGCATAGGAACCAGTGGTTTTAATGAGTAGGGGCCAAATATCTACACTATACACGTATATGACTACATATTGCTGTGTCGCCTTTGTCTTAAGTGAGTGTTTCTATGCCCCTGTTGGGGGATAAAGGTTAGACTAGTCAATAGTCTGCTGTCAAGGAATATCATGTCATGACTGCGCTGAACCCTGTAGCTTTAGGTCACTTGAAACAGATGTTGTGGGGTTCATAGGAAGGGAAGGGGATGCACCTTCGCAATGATGTCAGAAGTTGCCAATGACTTTTGCTGCCACAATTTATAGCATAGGCGTAGGAACCCGGGGGGGGGCAGGGGGGGGCACTTGCCCCCCCTGACTCTCAGGTGGGGGGGCATTGCCCCCCCCCCCCCCCCAAAGAGCTCTACATCTTCATTTTTTAAAATAATAAAAAAAATCTGCCAAGTAACCTAAAAATCACATTTAAAAGTTTAAATATACTACATTCCAACAGAATGCAAGTTTTATTGTAAAAATCTGTCATACAGAGGAAGTTTTAAGCCATAAAATTGGCATTATAACGCTAACTATCGCAAGCCGCCATTTGCAATTATTGCGCAATCACGTGTAGCGCGGTTTTGCCGTTGTCGGCCTGTAAGAAGCGACTAGTAAATTTGTTTGTCTGCTGGTCTTTGTCTGGTTCTTCAAAACAAGTAGACTGCAAGGATTTATATACAGATAGAGTGATTCACAGGCTAGATCTTGTACTACTGAAGAGGTTCATCCATTCTATTCTTCAATTAGTTTAGCAGTAGTTTAGTGTATTCTTTAGGCAGAGTAGAGTCTAGAACTTCCCTCTATGCCTGTGCATGCATGTTCTTAGTCTAAGTGTCTTGCCCAGTATTTTCCTTCATACGTGTGTTTGTTTTAGAGTTTCAGTCCGGTAGCTTATGCATGTGCACATTTAATTGATTATGCTTGTATTGTTATGTCACTCTCTTTGTCTCTGGGAGCCTAGGTAGTAGCCCACTGGGCTAGCGGCATCTCCAGTCTAAATAATTGAAATTTTACTGAACTGAACTGAACATTCCTCCAAAGTTGGAAGAAACAATGTTATATGTATCCTCAAGCTCAGAAGATAATGACTCTACTGTAGAAACCCAACTGTTACGTTGGCATCATGCACTGATTACGCTAGTTACACAAAAAAGATTCATGTTATGTGGTGTTCATTGCTCCCCCCCCCCACTTCAAAACATCTTCCTACGCCTATGAATAGTGATCTTCGTTGGGATAGCTCGATTTGACTTTTTTCAGGAAATGCATCAGATTCCGTCCAAAACATACGTAGAGCATCAATAAGTGTAGACAGTGTATGTAAATCCCCTATAGTGATGGTATTGAAGGCCTACAGACTTGATAGCTATTACATCATAGATACTCTAACCTTGGGTAGGTTGCATAGGTTGGAGTAGCTATGATTACATAATAGCAGCCAGTTATGGGTGAGCTCATTGTATAGGTCATTGTTTGTGCAAACAGTTCATATTACTATTATATTATTTTACTATTAATAGAAATTCAGCATGTCAACAGTGTGGATTTGTGTGTGTGTGTGTGTGTGTGTACGCGTGTGTGTGTGTGAGTGTGTGTGTGTGTGTGTGTGTGTGTGTGTGTGTGTGTGTGTGAGTGTGTGTGTGTGTGTGTGTGTGTGTGTGAGTGTGTGTGTGTGCTCTTTGTGTATTATTATAGAAGATACAAGCCGGCAATTGCAGTGTGGTTCTATTTTGTTATCAGTGTCATAACAAACACAGGATACTTGAAATTTGCTACCCAGTCCCCCCCCCCCCCCCTTTACTCCCTTCCCTGCAGGAGGGGCCTTCCCAAACTAATGGTATGATCATTTGTATGGAGATTGCCACCCATGGCGTTTCTATAGAAGTTAATTGGCAACTACCACAGTTGTCTCCATACGTACATATATATATATATATATATATATATATATATATATATATATATATATATATATGTTACTCTGACTAAACTGTATTATTGCAGCATGCACCCACTTAGCTTTTATAAGTTTTCTGAACAAAACTCTGTATGCTTGAATTTTAACTTTTAACAACCATCAAGGTAGCAGTTAGTATTTGAAATTAGCAAATTTGTCTACCTTACCTCCATTTGTTGCAACTACACTACCTATGTTGTGTATGGGCTAATAAGACATTTGGTTCATTTATTTTAACTTACGAAGTGACAAGTGCATATGATCTGCTATTGTGAAAGCCATTTTAAGGACGAAAACACATTACCCTAAATGTGCCTGAGGCTTTCACAAACACATGAAAGCCAGTTCTATATAATTATAGGTTTGTAGGCATTGAAGTGTCTTTTAATATAATTTGATTACGAACACTGTACATGAAGTCACATGCACCTGGTTTTCCAGATACCTCATGCATTTGTTCAACCTCTGCTGGGAATCCTCATGTTGTACTAGACCATTTCACGCGACTTATTCAACACCTGGTTTGTATGACATTATCAGGAACAGATGTTGTAGAATAAGCTAGATCGGGCTGTGATTGGTTCTTGTGGTGAGATGTTGATTGGTCATTCCTCAGGAAATTACATCAGATTCAATTAATCCAAAACATAGGCGAGTCATCAATTAAGTCAGACAATGTAAATTCCCTAAAGTGGTACCCTTTGAAGACCTACGTATATGTGCCAAACTAACACTTGACCCTTTGGCCTAAAACTGTGTTAGGTGGATACGCCAGTGCTATTCAGCTGCAGCCCGACCCTCCCCATCTCATGGGGCTTGTAACCTCACAGATGGGTAACCCTTGATTGTACGAATGGGCCATCAGGGATAGTGGGGGTAGCTGGGCCCAATTCCAGTGGGTCAATCCATTGGGCCCAACAAGGGGAGAACAATAACTTGCAATATGCTGCAGGCTATGGTATTACAAGTGTGTGTGACTGTGTGTGTGTGTGTGTGTGTGTGTGTGTGTGTGTGTGTGTGTGTGTGTGTGTGTGTGTGTGTGTGTGTGTTGTGTGTGTGTGTGTGCATATGTGTGTGTGTGTGTGCATGTGTGTGTGTGTGTGTACATGTGTGTGTGTGTGTGTGTGTGTGTGTGTGTGTGTGTGTGTGTGTGTGTGTACATGTGTGTGTGTGTGTGTGTGTGTGTGTGTGTGTGTGTGTGTGTGTGTGTGTGTGTGTGTGTGTGTGTGTGTGTGTGTGTGTGCCAATCTGACGTCTTTCTGAAAGACTATTGCCATGCACTGATGTTTCACTATAATATTTCTGAAAAACACTGGATAATTTGAGAACCTCGGTAATCTGATGTCTACTTGAGCTGCATGAAATTTAGGCAGATGGTATTTGGTGGACCTATAATATCAAGCCCAGACTCTCAGATCTCCCAGACCCTTTCCGCCGACGCCATTTTTTGGCCACACAAGACTCGCACACGTGTTTGATCGGTGGTTTGCTGCTTTGCCTCAGTGTTGTATGTTCGGTTCATTCGCTTCAAGCTTATTATTCAGTTCAGTATTACATTTGTTCGATTCATTTCCTGCTAAACCTCTTGCTGGCATTAGCAATATGTCTGCCACTTGTATACCAATCATCCGTTTAAGCTGCTCTAGGTGTTGCACTAGGGACAAAGGTCAGTCTAGTCAATTAATATATGCTGTATAATTTGCCGTTGAAATACTGCATGCTGTGTATAGGTCACTTAGAACAGATGTTGGACGGTTTATATAGACATTGAAGTGATATATAATATTATTTTGATTATAAACTGTACAGCAACATCTGGTTTATCTGGATGCTTCATGATCATGCATTTGTTCAACCTCCTGCTGGGAATCTTCGTGAACATGTCGTAATATACCATTTCACCTTTTTTACTCAACACCTGGTTTGTATGACACTACCGGGAACAGATGTTGTAGTATAAGCTAGATCTTCTTGTGGTGTACCCTTGTTTGGGCATTCCTTAGGAAATTTCATCAGATCCAATCCAAAACATAGGTCATCAATTAGTCAGACGATGTAAATACCATAAAGTGATGCACTTCGAAGACCTACATGTGCCAAACTAACACTTGATCCTGGCCCCAAACTCGAATGATTACATGCCTTCTAAATAATAATATGTTTAAGGGACATTGCTGGAGCGATACCATTGGACAAGAGAAGGAATGAAGACATCCTGGCTAAAACTGGTGAGTCCCCATGGGAGACCATGCCATTGAGACTGAAACGACTTAAGCGGTTTGGCCACCTGCACATTAAAGGTTACCACGCCATCAGTCATAGCAGCAGATTTTAAAATGCTGGCCCATGGGCAAGAAGGGAAATGGGGGGAATTTCACTCCGCTCGATAGATGTTGTCAACAGGGACCTGTCCAAGATCAACAACTGGGAAGAACTAGTGATCGAAGGACAGGAACCAGTGGTGATCTGCCATCCACCATCTTCTTCTTCTGGCCAGTTTATCAACCACTGCCTGATGTATATCATATCATGTCATGACTGCAATACACTCTGTAGCTTTAGGTCACTTGAAACAGATGTTACAGGGTTCATAGGAAGGGAAGGGGATGCACCTTTGTGATGACGTCAGAAGTTGACTTTTGCTGCCACAATTTAAAGTGATTTTAGTTGGGATAGTTTGATTTGACATTCTTGAGAAAATGCATCAGATTTAATCCAAAACATACGTAGATCATCAATAAGTGCAGACAATGTATGCATGTATATAAATCCCCTAATGTGATGGTTTGAAGGCCTATATGACTATATTACCTATAGCAGACAGTTATTGGTGAGCTCTTTGTATTAGGTCAATGTTTGTGCAAACAGTTTATATTACTATTAATAGAAATTCTGCATGTCAACAGTATGGATGTGTGTGTGTGTGTGTGTGTGTGTGTGTGTGTGTGTGTGTGTGTGTGTGTGTGTGTGTGTGTGTGTGTGTGTGTGTGTGTGTGTGTGTGTGTGTGTGTGTGTGTGTGTGTGTGCTCTTTGTGTATATTAATTATACAAGATGCAAGCAGGTGATAACAGTGTGGTTCTATTTTGGTTATCAGTGTCATTGCAGACACAGGATGCATGACAAACGTTTGAAATTTGGTACCCGTTCCCCCACCCCCCTCCCTACCTCCCTCCCTGCAAATTCAACAGGAGGGGCCTACCCAAACTAACTAAAAGATCATTTGTATGGAGATTGCCACCCATGGCATACCTATAGAGATACTTTGGCAACTAACACATTCGTCTCAATACATATGTTACTCTGACTACTGTAATACTGCAGCAGGCACCCTTTTAGCATGAAGTTTTCTGAACAAAACTCTGTATGCTTGAATTTTAACTTTTAACAACCATCATTGATATTAGCAGTGAGCATTAATACTTTCAAAGAATAGCTGAGAATGTCATATAATACCAGGTTAATTGTACACAATTCTGAATGCAACGTTTCAGGCAATATAAAAATATCATCTAATAATTATACCAGTTTTCTAGAAGAAGTGTATCCTATCAGTCATATGTTACTGTTAGTAGCACATGATCAGTCTGGCTGGCCATATAGAGAGGAGGAATACCATGCAGAAGTCTGATTGACCTGAGTACCAAGACCTACTGTAAGACTTGCCCCTGTGTCACGCTATTTGTTTAGGTAGCTGACCATGACTAAAGGATTATGTAATATTTATATATTAATTACACTGTCAGTGAGTAATATACTGACCAGTTTTCATTTGAAATTAGCAACTTTGTCTACGTACCTCTATTTGTTGCAATTACACTACCTATGTTGTGTATGGGGTAATAAGACCTTTAGTTCGTTTATTTTAACTTACGAAGTGACAAGTACATATGATCTGCTATTGTGAGGTGGGAACTCAAAGTTAAAAGACCATTTTAGGGACAAAAACACATTACCCTAAATTTGCCTGAGGTTTTTCGCAAACACATAGAAGCCTGTTCTGTAATTCTTATATTGCACTAACTGCATGCACTGCATTACCATAGTCATGAGTTTGTGCTTTGTCACAGTGAACATTTCATGTGAATTAACCTGAAAACAGTATCGTAGTGAACCTGTACATTATGTGATGGATACTATATCTATATTATAGCTGATTAGTACGAGAAATGATATACCAGTCCCAGTTGGTTCCTTTGAACTTGGGAGACATTGTACTAAACACTAACTGCCAGTACTGTCCAGGATTATGTATTGAATAGTTCAGTGAAACTTCTGTAGGGACACCACTGGGACCACAATATATTAAGCTGTCCTGTATACATGGAAGTGTCCTTATTTCGGAGGATTCAAATGTATGCATGTCAATCAATGTGAGGGGCTTCACATGGGACAGAGGAGTGGTGTCCTGCAGGAAGTTACTACATTTTAGAAGTTTCCTTAAATATAGGTTTAACTGTATTCACATTTTATTACTTTAGCAAGGAAATTACAAATGAGGCTGCATCTGTTCTTATACTGAAATCAGACAGAAATCATCTTCAAGTAAAATTTATTGGCACACTGCAGATATTGGAGGCTCATCTAGTTCCTAGTTTAACTATAGCTCTGAGGAGTTCTGTGTATTATGTATAACTCATCACTGTTTTCTTTCTGTCCTTTTAGGAGATATATGGCCTGCCAGTGGCTAACATGTCAATTGACACACTTATTGCGACACTTGAAAGTCTGCTACCCAATCGTCCAGGACCTGATAATTATAGCTGTAGTACGTGTGATGACTTCCTTATGGAGATTTCAGAATTACGGAAAAGTTCTGCAACAGTGAGTATACATTATACATTGTTGGAACAGGTGTTTGAAGCACGATTTGAAATATTATACTATAGATGTACACAAAGCGCACTAATCGCGTCGACGTCACATACACATGACTGTCACATGATAGAACATGTTGACTGCGATGGCTGACCAATTCACAGCCCCCAAACAAAATAGTCAGAACCCTGCAAAAAGCAAAGACAAATTCCCACAAACCAAAAAGTCGTCCAAAGCTATCACCCAGTTCTGTGCTTTAATGCGTCGAGCGCTTTTCTACAATAAAGCTATTTGGTAACATGAGGCAAAAAGTGAGTTTTTGTTTCTCTAAATAGCTAGTAAGTTTTAGTTATAGAGTTTCAATTTTCAATTAGTATCGTGATTTCAGAGATGCAATGAATTTTAGCATAATTACATACATATATATATATATATATATATATATATATATATAATATATATATATAGCAATGAGATCCTACAAGGAGTATATATATGTCATATTAGAGCAATTGAAATTAACCAGTTCCACCCTCTAAGCTAATACAGTAGAACCCTGATAGTACAAACTCGCTCAACACAAAAGTTTGGTTATAACAAGAAATGGCCCCTTCAATACTCCAATTATTTCCACTTGTTCTAAACATGAAATTCTGATAAAATGAACACTGTTCATTAGTCCCTTGAGTTTCATGTTAAGTGGGTTCCACTGTGTTGTTAGTATGATACGTCTAAATTCCCCATGATTGCGAACTGGACTATAATGAG
>CAUJGJ010000125.1:772500-787500 GCA_963170055.1 Halisarca cf. caerulea
GTGTGTGTGTGTGTGTGTGTGTGTGTGTACGCATACTATACTCATGTATTCATGCAAGTACACATATATATACATGCATGCAAGCACACATGGACACCTATATACCTGCATGTATACACACACACAGAGCATATAATATTATATAGACCAGTCTGTAGCCTGTCTGTAGTCAGTATAATTATACCATGATGTCATTTATGTGTGCCAGGCTGATCAACTACACATGCATGATGTCATCACTGTTAATGTTTGTTAGGGAATCCAACTTGAATTGTACACTATGTAACCTCTGCAGATGCCACAGCAAACGTAGTACTGTATTATATTATAGCAGTTAATGTTACAATGAACTAAAAGTACAGTAGATGGCAGAGCTGAAATTTGGGCAGATTTGGTGTACCTATTAATGGATCAAGCTGCCAAAACACATAACCTTCCAAAATACAACACATCCAAAATAACTCAAATTCACTAAAAAGTAACTGGTCCGGGACAATGTACAAGCTACCGCCAATGCCAGCAGAGTACACGCTATAGTCTGGGGATCAAGTTCATACATTGCACCTCATCCCCCCCCCCCACACATCATACTATATGTTGGGTAATAATGCAAGTTCAGTGTCGTACACTCGTAAGTATGGGTTGAACAAATAAACACATGTCACTATATAGTTTCAGTTTATTTTTTGGTTTTGTTGCTTACATAAACCTGAAGAAACCCTAGTGGGCAAAACGTTGTACAATTGAACAAGCGATTCAAGTTTAAAAAACTCGTGGGCTGCCTATGGCCCTGGAAACTCGAATCGCTTGGAAATCGTCGTTATTGACTAAAATAATACTTTGAAGAACTCTTCTGGTCGAAAAGACTCTTTGCTGATAAAATCAGAAGCAAACGAATGAATTTTACCGAAATATAGCCAAAAGATTACGTACCGACTTCGCGTCCGCCATGTTGTTGACACACATATATTTATATAGATAATATATATATATATATATATATATATATTTTTTTTTTTTTTTTTTTTTTTTTTTTTTTTTTTAATTTATTAGAACAGACACACACAAAAAACAACTGCCCAAAGGACAGGATAACTGAAAATAACTAAACAGAATGATCATTGACAATGGAACCTAGGATTGCTACTGAGTTGAATCTTTGAATAGTAACACTAATTGTCTGACATAAATGAAAAAAAGACTGAGGATCAGCGGACTTCAATCGAATGCGGTGAGCCAATTCCTTCAAAAAGGACATTGCACTATCACCGAATACTCCCAATGACTCAAAACCAATTGGTGTGAAAATATGGGATTGGGCAATCTCGTGGTAAAGGGTAATCTTCCTAGTCTCTGCCTGGTTGGCAATCCTGGCCGCTCCAGAGGCTGCAGATGAAATATACGAGGGGGCGAAGGTGTCCCAACATGTAACATCCCAGGCAAGGGATTGGCCTCTCTTCCAGGGAATGATAGTGACGCCATCCGCACGCTTGCCATCTGATCTGCAGAGACCCACCGGTTCCAGTGCGGATGGTATGTCCGCTGCAGCCAGTGCCCTCTTGACAATGTCATTCAGAGCAGCATGGCGTGGATGCCGGCCAGCACTCTTCCTGCAACTCAGTCCATGGGTTCCCGAGCTGTCCACATGGACACCGCACTGGGTATATATATATACAGACATCGTTCCGGACGTTCCGGACACTTCCGGTGAAAGTAAAAACAATATAGGACCGCCGCAATAATAATTGTTGGTTGAAAAAATTGTAACATTCACTATATCTGTCCTGAAGATAAAGAGCAACCAACCAAATAGATCCATCATGTTGAAGAATTTCTGCACTATACATTTGAGCTGTTCCAGTGGTATATACTGGAGTGGAGGGATAAAACCTGAACTACCGTATAGCTGGAAAGGTTGGCGGGGAATTTATAAAACTTTGGCGGATTGGCGATTTCTGTGTCCACCTCAAAAGTATAATCCGCTATATATTTTGCTGAAGAAACCAAATATTTTACTCTATGTAACCATAAAATATCTAATATCATGAAGAAACAAGGAGTAAACTGCTAATATTAGGCAGGGGAGTGCTCCAATACTCTGTTGTCGACGGTAATGACGACAATAACGTACGAGGAGTGCACGCTCTTCTCAATCTTCGAATTTCCCAGAGGCCACACCCCATCCGTGCTACTGCAGCCATCTTATTATTCATAGATTATGAATATAATTATAGTGTCCCTCCCTGGAGACAATCACCAAAGTAAAACCCGCCAATGTTTAATTCGGGCACAATTCGCCATTTTTTTTTTCGGCCAACCTTTCCGGCTATACAGTAGACTGTCAATAGTCTGCTGTCAGCTAACATCACGTTATGACTACACTGCATCCTGTAGCTATAGTTCACTTGAAACAGATGTTGTGGGGTTCATAGGAAGGGAAGGGGATGCACCTTTGTGATGATGTCAGAAGTTGACTTTTGTTGCCACTGACAATATTCATTTTGATGTTCGTTGTGATGGTTTGATTGGGCATTCTTCAGGAAATGCATCAAATTCAATCCAAAACATACGTAGATCATCATTAAATGCAGACAATGTATGTGTATCCCCTAAAGTGATGTTTTTCAAGGCCTATAATGGATAGACAGAGTACTAAATACTCAGTTTATAGCTTCATTCCACTCACTGATCATGGCATTACATGAAATCTATCGATCTTCCTACCAAGTACACTTTGTAATAATAAAGGTTGGAAATACTCAAAGACTAGTAAGAGGTCTTTCACAATCACACTTGGGTTGAAGTCACTGTTATAATAACAAAATAGGGGCTTGCCATACTTGGATAAGAACGCATGCATTGGTGGAGGTTGTGTGAGAATTTTGATCTGCTAGCAGCAACCTTTCCTAGCTTGTTACACTCTAACATGCATGATGCTGCTGTCAATTCACAGAACTTCCTTAAATATTACAGTGGAACCCACTTAACATGAAACTTAAGGGACTGATGAAAGGTGTTTGTGTTATCAGGCAGAATTTCATGTTATCGGAACAATTAGGAATACTAAATGCATTGCAGGGGTCATTTTCTACTTTCATGTTAACCAAAATTTTGTATTAGGTGAGTTTGTGTTAAGTGGATTCCACTGTATTGTAAACCTAAACTTTGCTCATGTAAGGTATTCTTGACTGTCTTCAATATCAGTGTACGTAAACTCTACAGATAAACTTGGGTTGAATGCCATTGATACTGTACATTGCACAGTAGTGCATTGTGACCCATTACAAACTACATGCAGTACGACATATGGTGTACAGACCTAATGGAATGTGGTATAATAGCAGACAGTCGCGGGTACATGAGCTCATTGTATAGGTCATTGTTTGTGTAAACAATATAGAATGTCTATGGTTCATGTTACTAGGGTAGAATAAGTGGAACGAATTGTGTGCCTAATAAGCATTATACACTTAAAAACGGGAGAGCATGTATTGACGCCTCTGTAGTGTTAGCTTGAAGCACTTCTGCAGCATGAGAACAGACTGTTCACTAAAGGATCGATGCTTGAGCAGATGCTCTGGCCTTGACAAAGTTCAATATTATGCTGATTTACTATGTTTGTAACTTCTTTACAGCTGACACCAGTACCCACGGTATAAACACCTTATAATTTTAAATATTATGCTAGGATGACAAGAGAATATGCACCTAAGTATATAATAGGAGGCGTTTATCAGCTAGTCTCTACAATATTAATTTTATGGAAATTCCCAGCATGTACAGTATGGATGTGTGTGTGTGTGTGTGTGTGTGTGTGTGTGTGTGTGTGTGTGTGTGTGTGTGTGTGTGTGTGTGTGTGTGTGTGTGTGCACGCACATGTGTGTATGTGTGTGTTGTGTGTGTGTGTGTGTGTGTGTGTGTGTGTGTGTGTGTGTGTGTGTGTGTGTGTATTCTTCATGTATATATATAGAAGATGCGATTTTTTAAGCAGACAATTGCAGTGTGGTTCCATGCTGGTGACCAGTGTCATCACAAACACAGGATACATGACAAATGCTTGAAATTTGGTACCAATTCCCACCCCTTCCCTACCTCCCTCACTGCAAATTCAACAGGAGAGGCCTGCCTATATACAATGCAAATTATGCAAATACTGTTCTGTCCGAATTTTCACGAGATGCAAATTTTGCAAATCGCTTGAAAGTGGACTGTTCGCGTTTTCATTTTCCCGAATGCTTGTAGGTTATTAGTCTAGGGAGTCAGACCACTTGAAGCCAAAATTCACAAATAAAGTTTTGTGAATCCGAACCCATTCGCGAAATTCGCAAAAATGAAGTCCCACAACAATTTTAGACAATACGGTACGTATCCAATCATACTATTTTCGATTCTTTACACTTAATATCAAAATACAGACTAATCTATATAAAACCTGTTCAGTGACCATATCTCACCTAGGGACAGAGTTATTGTGATCTCTATAGACAGCTAGGTTATATAATGTGATTGTCCTCAAGTGCTGCAAGAGGAGGATAATTATCATATTGTCCAGAATCTGATGTACATACTGAAGTGACATCCTGGTGGTCCACGCACATCATGCATCAACCAACTATGATTAATTGAATTCATTGATTTTGTTCTTTTTTTGCTTAACCCATGACTGTATGGCACTTATTACTTTGAACAAAATATCATTGTAATGACTATTAGAATAATAATAAACATTATATAATATTTTAATCAGAACAATTCAAAATATTCAAAATTCCACATCAGCATTATTATTACAAGGGGAGAAGACATGCACCCAGTTGTTTTCGATCTTCTACCCAGCAGCTTGGGAAGGATGAAATCATGTATTACAGGCAAAGTGGTTTGAAGATGAGATTATGTAATATATGAATATGAATTTGAACAGATGGTCTTCAGCAACGGTAATTATGTCACCCATGCAGGAGGTTGCTGGGGGAGGAAGAACTGTTGGTAATGCAGATGGTAGCTCTAAGGAATTACAGCAATGCATAATCCAACAAGTGGATATATACATGAAGCCACTTTTATGAACCAAAATTTTATGGTTTAATTGTCAAATTGTTTATAGAAGAAGACATATAGCAAATAATTAGGAACTTTTTTTATAACAAAATGTAATGTTTGGATATATATGTACACAGTTGCAGTCTTATGTAACACATATCGTATATGCACCATTCTCCTGGATTAAAAGACTCCATTGACAATGGAGTCATTCAATCTTCCCCTTATTCAGTGCTATATAGTAACCTTTCAATTGAGTTCCAGTGTGTACTGAGCTCTTTGTAGTGCAGCACAAAGTCAAATTTTCAGATAAAACTAAATTGATACATATTGTGTACCATACTTGTTGGAGAGAGAAGACAATTATTGCCAAATGTTACAAAAAAGCAATAAAGAATCATGCATGTGGCAACATGAGTAGTAGTTTATGTACTATTCTAATACCTATGGTACAAGCTAATGGAAACATATAGGAAGGTGTTGTACGCTATTGTGCAGAGTAACTATATTATAAGCAATTTGCTTGGCAATTCAACATGCAATCTTGCATTTTTGCCAATCTGAAGTCTTTCTGAAAGACTGTTGCCATGTTTCACTATATGTTCTGAAAAACACTGGATAACTTGAGAACCTCTGTAATCTGATGTCTACTTTTGGGTCCGTGGAGTGTTGGATCTCTGTATCCTCTATTCTCACCAAGTCCTGTCATATTACTGCAGGTATGGTATACTTTCATACATGAAGCCACGAGTCCCACATGCACTCATTTTGTACAACACATACACAGAAGCCCATTGAGGAAAATTGTGACAGTACTAGTGCTGTATGCACGTGGCTATATTCAGTGATGAACCAATTAATATTACAGATGCCATGCACCCATACAGTCAGGTGTAGTGGTCATTGATCATGCATGAAGACAGGTGTATTGTATACATAGGTGGTCTTCAGGATGAATGTCCTGGCATTGTAAACTCACATAGGTAAAACTTGTCATGCAACCATAGCATTTATTGAGGTTTGGGTCTCTATGGAATATCTAAATAATGTGAAGCACTCATTTTCCTTTTTTCCTTCAGAATCCCAAATCCTTGCATGGTTACCTTAGTCTTATCCGTTATCTTGAGATTCCCTCCTCCTGAAACCTTACCTTAGTTGCCTCTCCACCATCCTCAGGCTGGAATTTCCCCCTCAGTTTCCTCTCCACTATCTTGGGATTTTCCCAATCTTGAATTCTTAGACTTATTACTGGTCCCATAAAAGCAGTTTGTTATGGAGAAGTAAATTGTTGCTATTAGGGGGGGGGGGGGTTCTTATATAATTATAAAGCTCGAGGTTCCAACTAGTTATATAGATAGGGTGATTTACAATTTAACTTAACTAAGTAACAGTGGAAATTCTCTATAACAGACACTTTGGAAACAAAATATAGCTTGCTATACAGAGGTTTCTACCATTAAAGTTATTTCACATGGAAAGCAGTCTATCTGGTCCAAAAAGTTATAGAGAGGTTTTTGCTGTAAATATATTATAGGGGGGGGGGGGGTGTTATATAGAAGAGGTTCCATGTACTGTATACAAAATAGTTTGATTAAATAATATAACATATGCACACAGCCATGCATGTATTCTACACTTTCCAGCTGACTAGGAGGAGACACACATTCAAATTGAGGAATACAATGTGATACAAAAGAAAAGCCTCGGACACATGCAGGGTTAACCCCACAGTGTAGTGCAAGGCTTGGTATGAGCCAAATAGCACTACAGAGCCCTGGCAAGGCTAGAATTAAGGAAACGGTGTCATCATTACATCACTGGTGAACAAAGGGGTGAACAGCAGTTGCAAAATTTGCGTAAGGGTTCTCTGCTGCTGTCACCGTCTTCAATGCTTCTGAAATACTCATTACACCGGCCGCTCCTTCTATTGGATTTCACTCTTCTTATTCATAGGTTGTGGCAACTCCTTTTCCTCACAATTCTTCTCTGCATCTTCACAGGTGCCACGTGGTGGTAGCCATTTTGTTCCCATTGGCAATCTTATTTGAGCATTAGTCAGCTGGAAAGTGCAGAATGGCTGCATGCATTATTAATTGTTTTACATCTTTTGGAGTATACAGCCATAAATATGAACCTAGCATTTAAAACAAGTGGCAAATTGCAGATCAAAGCAGATATGCGCCAAACACATCGACATCTTATGCAATCCATGCAATTCACAGTCACTTTCCTTTCATAACATTACAGATGTGTTATGATCCATGGTCTGTTGTCACCATTTACAGTTCTGTCATGATGTGATGGTACGTACATCCATCCAGCAAGTTAATTTGGTTCCGATGGGTGTTTATCAATACTTAACACTATAACCAACCCCTAACCCCCATGCCTCATGCAATAGTTAGATTTTGTTGTTGAGAAGCACCCATGCACACAAGGCCAGAATTAGTCTGAGTGTGACTGATCGTCAAATTTAGCTCTATCTCAAGAGTATACTATATGCTTTGCCTACATCTAGCATAAGAGTATGATGTCATTGATGTGTGCCAGGCTGATCAGCTGCACATACGTGATGTCATCATCGAACAATGTCTGATAGGGGTCCCACTTGTAGTACTTGTACACTATCAGATGATACAAGCTTTGCAGATGCTATAGTAAAATTTAGTATATTATAGCAATTACAATGAACAGAAGTAGATGACAGAGCTGAAGTTTGGGCAAATGGTATTTTGGTGGACCTATAGTATTATAGATCAAACCTCCAAATCAGTTACTTGTCTGTAGTTAAGGGTACGTATATGGCACAGGACTCTGACATGTACCTCAGTATATATAATTATATATGTGTACTTACAAAAAGAGTATGGTGTGTGTGTGGGGGTTGGGAAGGGGGTGACGTAAGAGCTCGCTCACCCGACTATAGCATGTGTACTATGCTGGCATTAGCAATAATATTATGTCTGCCACTTGTACCTATCATCCGTTTAAGCTGCTCTTGGTGTTGCACTAGGGACCAAATTTATATTGTACTTTTGCTGTTGAAATACTGCACTAGTACTGTTGTATGCAGTGGGTCACTTAATTGGAACAGATGTTGGATGGTTTATAGGCAGTGAAGTGACAAAGAATGTAATTTTGGTTATGCTGCACATGTGCAGTCGCATCTGGCTATATCTGGATACCTTATGCATTTGTTCAACCTCCTTCCGGGAATCATCATGATCATGCATGCATATGTTGTATAATATACCATTTCACCTGTTTTACTCAACACCTGGTTTGTATGACACTACCGGGAACAGATGTTGTTGCATAAGTTAGATCTTCTTGTGGTGTACCCTTGTTCGGGTATTCCTTAGGAAATTCCATCAGATCCAATCCAAAACATAGGTCATCAATTAGTCAGACGATGTAAATACCATAAAGTGATGCACTTCGAAGACCTACATGTGCCAAACTAACACTTGATCCTGGCCCCAAAACTGCATGTGCACCCGTATGTGTGTGCACTTCTGTGTGTACAGTATGTGTGTGTGTGTGTGTGTGTGTACGTATGTATGTGTGTATGCAGTATGTGTGTGTTTGTGTTTGTGTATGTGTGTGTGTTTGTGTGTGTGTGTGTGTGTGTGTGTGTGTGTGTGTGTGTGTGTGTGTGTGTGTGTGTCCTTTTCAACTGTTACATGGATAGTATACCGCTAACAAGGGACTCTTCCTGACATGCAGGGAGAAGGCACCAACTATGTACAACAGAATGTCCAGAATCTCCAATATGTGCATAACTTCACCCTATATAGTTGCTGAATCTGTAATATATAGATCTACAGTTCATGGTGGACACACTGGACAGGGCCTGTATGCATGAGGTAGGGAATGACCTTCAATGTTACAAAGACAAAGACTTTGTCACATTGTGCATTGGACTAGAAGCTGATGCTGACTATCTACCAATCAAGCGACAGACCCCGGGTAACACACTGGAGGTGGTGGAGGCCTTCTATCTGAGAAGTGAAATCAGGCAGAATGCTAGGGCAGGCAGCAATGTACAATCAAGACTGAGGAAGGCAGTCATATAGTGTACCAGATGTGTAGAAGGAAGGTGCTCATAGGTTGAAGTGTGTGTCAGAATACCATGCATGCAAGGTAAATGTGTTTTGAGAAATGGTGATATCTGTGCTTTCTATGGAGTAGAGACATGGTCAATCACTCAGCAAGACCTTACATGATTACATGCCTTCCAAGTGAAATGGTTAAGGGACATTGCTGGAATGATGCCATTGGACAAGAGAAGGATCGAATGAGGACATCCTGGCTAAACTGGTGAGTCCCCATGGGAGACCAGTTGCAACTGAAATCACTTAAGCAGTTTGGCCACCTCCACAGGTTACCATACCATCAGTCATAGCAGCAGAATAAAAATGCTGGCCCATGGGGGGGGGGGGGGGGGGGGGGGGGAATCTCACTCCACTCGATAGATGTTGTCAACAGGGACCTGTCCAAGATCAACAACTGGGAACTTTCAAGAACTAGTGACTGAAGTACAGGAACCACTGGTGATCTGCCATCCACCATCTTTTTCTTCTGGCCAGTTTATCAACCACCGCCTGATGTACATGCTATGGTCTCACCCCACGTCCAAGCATGGATAAGGTATACTAAGAAGTGTGTGTGTGTGCATGCGTGTGTGCGTGTGTGTGTGTGTGTGTGTGTGTGTGTGTGCGTGAGTGTGTGCATACTAATACATACACTCCTGCAGTTGTACACATACAAGGATGCAAGCACACATGCTTGCACACCCACCCGCCTGCTTGTGCACACACACACACACACACACACACACACACACACACACACACACACACACACACACACACACACACACACAGAACATGTACTATATATACACCAGCCTGTCAATCTGTAATATTATAGTATGATGTCATTTGTGTATGTCAGGCTGACCAATTACACGTGTGTGATGTCATTATCGATAAATGTTTGTTAGGGAATCCCACTTGAATTACTTATATATACACTATCAGATCATGTTACTTAACCTTTGCAGACACCATAGCAAAATGTAGTGTATCATAGCAGTTGCAATGAACTAAAGAGCTGTAGATGACAGAGATGAAATTTGGGAGGATGGTATTTTGGCGGACCTATAAATATATAGATCAAGCCACCAATATACAGTACCTTCAAAAAACATCCATGCAAAACAACTTAAACTTACAAAGGGTGAGGTACAAGCAATGCCGGCAAAGAAACATGCTAAAGTCTGGGGATCAAACTCTAAAATCACACCCCATCCCCTCCCCTCCCTCCATACACACCATACTATGTTGGGTAATAATGCAAGTCCAGTGTCATACACTTGTAACAGTGGGTTGAACAAATAAACGCAGGTCACTGTTTCAGTTAAGTTTGTGGTTTTGAAATTTGTACCCGAAGAAACCCAAGTGGACAAAACGTTGTACAATTCAATAATTGTTAGTTAAAAATATTATGACATGTGTTATTGATCTGTCTAAACTGAAGATAAAGCACAACCAACCAGCCAATTGCAAATAGATCCATCATTGCATGTTGAAGAATTTCCAGACAATACATTTGAGCTGCTCTAGTGGTATATACTAGAGTACAGGTGTAGGAACCATGCAGGGTTTTAATGAGTAGGGGCCAAATATCCACAGTATATACGTATATGTCTATATATTGCTGTGCTGCATGCCTTAGTCTTATGTGAGTGTTCCTATGCCCCTGCTGGAGGGATAAAGGTTAGACTATATATAGTCAATTACAGTCAGCTGTCAATTTTAAGGAATATCATGTCATATCTGCACTACACTCTGTAGCTTTAGGTCACTTGAAACAGATGTTGTGGTCATAGGAAGGGAAGGGGTTGCACCTTCGTGGTGATGTCAGAAGTTGTCAATGATCATGACTTTTGTTGCCACAATTCATAGTGATTTTTTTAGTTGGGATAGTTCGATTTGACATTTTTCAGGAAATGCATCAGATTCCATCCAAAACATACATAGAGCATCAATAAGTGTAGACAGTGTATGTGAATTCCCTGAAGTGATGGTTTTGAAGGCCTACAGACTTGATGGCTATTACCTATAGCAGACAATTATAGGTGAACTCATTGTATTAGGTCATTGTTTGTGCAAACAGTTTATATTACTATTAATAGAAATTCAGCATATCAACAGTATGGATGTGTGTGTTTGTGTGTATGTGTGTGTCTGTGTATGTGCATATGTGTGTGTGTGTGTGTGTGTATGCCTTTTGTGTATATATAATTATAGAAGATACAAGCAGACATTTGCAGTGTGGTTCTATTTTTGCTATCAGTGTCATCACAAACATAGGATGCATGAAAAATGTTTGAAATACGCTACCCACTCCCCCCTTACTCCCCTCTCTGCAGGAGGGGCCTGCCCAAACTAACGGAATGATCATTAATTTTGTATGGAGATTGCCACCCATGCCTATATACAGGTACATTGGCAACTACCACATTTGTCTCCATACGTATATGTATGATACTCTGACTATACAGTATTACTGCAGCAGGCACCCACTGAGCATTAAGTTGTCTGAACAAAACTCTGTATGCTTGAATTTTAACTTTTAACAACCATCATTGATATTAGCAGTTAGTATCGAAACTTTCAAAGAATAGCTGAAAATTTCATGTAATATTTATATACAATTCTGAATGCTACGTATCAGGCAATTTAAAAATTATCTAATAATTACACCATTTTTCTAGAAGACATGTATCCTATTGGTACTGTTAGTACTGTTAGTAGCACATGATCAGTCTGGCGGGCTATAATAGAGAGGAGGAATACCATGCAGAAGTCTGATTGACCTGAGTACCGAGACCTATAGACTGAAAGACTTGCCCCTGCGTCATGCCATTAATTTAGCTGACCATATGCATACAGAAATTAAAAGGAGTATGTAATATTTAGATATATACAGAGTAATATACTGACCAGTTTTCATTTGAAATTAGCAACTTTGTCTATATACCTTATCTTCATTTGTTGCAGCTACACTGCCTAGTATGTTGTGTATGGGGAAATAAGTGTTCATTTTAACTTAATAAGTGACAAGTAATATGCATATGATTTTCTATTGTGAGGTGGATACTTAGTTAAGAAGCCATATAGGAACAAAAATACATTACCGTCAATTTGTCTGAGCTCTAGGTTTTTTGCAAGCACATAGAAGCCAGTTCCATATATTGCACTAACTGCACGACACTGCATTAGCATAGTCGTGAGCTTGTGCTTTGTTGTAGCAAACAATATGCGCGAATCTGAAAACAATAACAGTGAACCTATATATGTGATCAATACAATAGTTACTGTATATTATAGCTGGTTATAGCACCAGAAATAATATACCAGTCCCAGTTGGTTCCTCTGAACTTGGGAGACATATATACTAATTACCATACTGTCCAGGATTATGTATTTAGTAGTTCAGTGAAACCTCTGTTCAGTAATAAGGACACCACTGGGACCAGAATATATTAAGCTGTCATGTACATAGAAGGGTCCTTATTTCAGAGGATTCAAATGTATGTATATGTCAATCAATGTGAGGGACTTCACATGGGACAGAGCAGTGTTGTCCTACAGGAGGTTTCTGTATTTCAGAAGTCTCCTTTAATAGAGGTTTAACTGTATTCACATTTTATTAGTTTAGGACGGAAATTACAAACGTGGCTGCATCTGTTCTTACTGAAGTCAGACAGAAACCATCTTCAAGTACCCCGATGTATGTGGGATCAGACGACTACATCAGCGGTTTACAATCTATAGATATTGACACAGGTTAGATGATATCACCTGCAAACTCACCTGGTGCATGGTGGTCCACCTGCTATCAGAAAAACATCACTGTACTTAGATTTCCGGTCGATATAATTTTGATCTCATGGTTATAGACTTACACTAAGCTGACATGATGAAACCCCATAGCAGAAATAGGGTATAAAGAGAGGTGCTAGTGACCAGTTCTTCAGTAAGCACTAATCAGAGAAAGTAAGCAGTAATCAGAGAAATAATAGACTAAGCTCAGTTGAAAAGCTCCTATCGGAAAAGTTGCAGAATGGTTGCAGTAGGAATCACTTCACTCCTCAAGCTTGCTGGCTTTACTTGTGAAAAATTCTTTATAATAACACTATGCACCCTGTGCTTGATGAATGACTTTGCATGTGGTGCTGCCATCAGAAGTATCTCAGAACCGAAACTGCATCACACCTGCCCCCTTGACTTGGAGGTAGACTTCTACCAAGACAGCTGCAAGTGTGATGATGCTAAATTTAATGGCATTAATTGGCGGGACTACCTTACGAACATGGTCCAAGGATATAATTGTACTGAACTACCTGAGGTGAGTGCTAGTGTTATATCTCATATGCCGTAGCTAAGGGCTATAGCTGTGACCACACAGCCAGAATAGTGCTTTGCACGTAAATACAGTCAACCATGTTTAGTAAGTTTGGCATGTACAGGCACGGAACATATTGTATATAAAATTCTTAAGCTTTTCTGTTCGATACTACATACAGTTTGGATGTACGTGCAATGTATTCTTTAAAGTGAACCATATGCCCTTAATATGCTACATGATTCTCAAAATATAATGTTACATTGTTGAAACAACCAAATTTAAATGGTACACTGCAGACATTGACGGCTCATCTAGTTCCTAGTTTAACTATTGTAGTTCAGAGGAGTTCTGTGCACTATGTATATCTCATCAATGTTTTTTTTTTTCTGTCCTTTTAGGAGATATATGGCCTACCACTTGCTAACATGTCAATTGACACACTTATTGCGGTGCTGGAAAGTCTGCTACCAAATCGTCCAGGACCTGATAGTTTTAGTTGTAGTACTTGTAAAAACTTCTTTCATGAGATTTCAGCATTACGGAAGCGTCCTCACACGGTGAGTATACATATTACATAGCTGGAACAGTCGAAGCATGATTTGAAATATTTCTATAGAGTTATAATAATTATAGGTTTGCAATCTTTAAGTATTGCGCTTTCAGAGATTTTCAATGCAATGAATTTTCACATATAAAAATGAGATCATACAGAGGAGTATACATCCTATTAGAGTAATTGAAATTAGCCAGTTCCACCCTCTATGCTATACATATAATATAATACAGTGGAGCCTGATATTGTCAAGATCGTTCAACACTAAAGTTTGGTTAACAAGAAAGCAGCAAATGGCCCCTTTAATACTCCTACTATTCCCAAATGTTCTATTAACATGAAATTCTGATAAAATGAACACTAGTTCATCAGTTCCTTGAGTTTCATGTTAAGTGGGTTCCATGTACTGTATTATTAAAATGATACTTCTAAGCTAGCAAGCTCTTGACTGTGAAATTGCTTTCTCTTCAATTTCTTGCCAGGTTTTCCAAAACATTTGCCAAGTCAATCACCCCCAAGATTTTGCCTCGCATATCAATGGTACTGATGCTGAGGGAACTTTCGGAAAAACCATGACTGCTGTGGCCAAAAGGCTAATTAGAAGGCTTAAAGCAGAATGTAAAGTTAAGATTGACTATGATGATGATTGTTCAGCTTAACAAGATGCTTCTGAAGCCATGCCAACCACTTGTCAGAGATTGACCAGGTTAATCTTTTTTAAACTGCATGTTATTGAATTTATTTTGCTTGATATACAACATGATTTTTCTCATATGTGTATGTACTCATATTTTCAATGTAATTTGGAAATACCACTTTTTCTCTCTAAGACTTAAATATGATAATAAATTATTCCATGATTCGAAGGCTGGCAAAAGGCAAGACATGCATAGGGCTAGACAAGCATAGGGCTACACATACATGCATGAGGCTAGATGGGCATAAGGCTATAGACAGAGTTCAATTGGACTGAGTGCACACTGTACAAA
>CAUJGJ010000125.1:792500-797500 GCA_963170055.1 Halisarca cf. caerulea
ATGTATGTAGCCAGTACTTGCTATAGTATGTGTATAATGTCAACACTGCGGGCCACATGCATGCATGAGAGCACCACAGGTTTAGAAGTGAACATTTACTTAGTATTGGTAATTTGAAAACTAAGGCCATAGTAATACATGCTTGTATTAGACAATGAAGGAGCTAGAAACAACTAAAAGGAGAACAAAAAGTGTCAATAACATTCACAGCATTTGCTGTCATGTGCTCTGCAGAACCATACATGCAGGTGTATGCAGGTGACAATTGGAGCAAGTGTTGGGATTAATTGTATGATTAACTAGCATACTGGTGGCTTCATTTAAAGGGATCCTAATAAGGGGGGTTTCCTGGCAACCAGGAAACAATGGAGCTACGCCCTGTGTGTGTGTGTGTGTGTGTGTGTGTGTGTGTGTGTGTGTGTGTGTGTGTGTGTGTGTGTGTGTGTTACTCTAACTAGACTGTATTATATTGCAGCATGGACCCACTTAGCTTTCATTAGCTTTCTGAATAATACTCTGTATGCTTGAATTTTAACTTTTGGCAATCATACTTCATATTAGCAGTTAGTATTGAAATTTTCAAAGAATAGCTGAATATAGCATATAATACCAGGGTAATTGTATACAATTCTGAATGTTTTGTTTCAGGCAATATAAAAATTATCTAATATATACCAGTTTTCTAGAAGAAGTGTATTCTATTAGCCAAATACTACTGTTAGTAGCACATGATCAGTCTGGCTGGCTATAATAGAGAGGAGGAATACCATGCAGAAGTCTGATTGACCTGAGTACCGAGACCTACTGTAAGACTTGCCCCTGCGTCAAGCTATTAATTTAGCTCACCATGCAGTAAAGGATTATGTAATATTTGGATAGTGATACTGAGTATTATACTGACCAGTTTACATTTGAAATTAGCAACTTTGTCTACCTTACCTCCATTTGTCGCAACTACACTACCTATGTTGTGTATGGGGTAATAAGACCTTTGGTTCATTTATTTTAACTTAAGAAGTGACAAGTACATATGATTTCCTATTGCTAGGTGGTAACTCAAAGTTAAAAAGAAAACATTTTAGGGACAAAAACACATTACACTAAATTTGCCTGAGGTTTTTCGCAAACACATAGAAACCTGTTCCGTAATTGTTATATTGCGCTAACTGCATGAGACTGCATTAGCATAGTCATGAACTTGTGCTTTGTCACAGTGAACAGCTTGTTTGAATCTGAAAACAATAGTAGTGAACCTAATGATATATGTGATGGATACTATAGCTATAATATAGCTGGTTAGTACCAGAAATAATAATTTTACCAGTCCCAGTTGGTTCCTTTGAACTTGGGAGACATTATACTAAACACTAATATATTAAGCTGTCCTGTACATGGAATTGTCCATATTTCGGAGGATTCAAATGTATGCATGTCAAGCAAGTTGAGGGACTTCACATGGGACAGAGCAGTGGTGTCCTGCAGGAGGTTTCTGCATTTCAGAAGTTTCCTTTAATAGAGGTTTCATTGTATACGCAACTTATTATTTTAGGAAGGAAATTACAAAAGAGGCTGCATCTGTTCTTATTGAAGTCAGACAGAAATCATCTTCAAGTATACCCTGATGTATGCGGGATCAGTTGACTATTATAAGCAGCTTATACACACAATCTATACATTGATATGGGTTCCATAACATCACCTGCAAATTCACCGAGTGCATGGTGGTCCACCTACTATCAGAAACCATCAAGGCACTTACATTTCTGGTCAATATAGTTTTGATCTCATGGCATAGAATTACACTGAGCTAACGTGATGAAATCAGTACATTGATCCCCCCATAGCAGAAATAGGGTATAAAGAGAGGTGCTAGTTACCAGTTCTTCAGTAAGCACTTGCAAATCAGAAAAGTAATAAGCAAAGCTTCGAAATTTACTTACAGTCAAAAAGTTAGCTCCTATCGGAAAAGTTGCAGAAGAATGGTTGCAGCAGGAAACGTTTCACTTCTCAAGCTTGCTGGCTTCGTTTGTGACAAATTCTTTATAACAGCACTATGCACCCTGTGCTTGATGAACAACTTAGCACGTGGTGCTGCCATCAGAAGTACCTCAGAACCGAAACTGCAGCACACCTGCCCCCTTCACTGGGAGGTAGACTTCCACCAACACAGCTGCAAGTGTGATGATGCTAAATTTCAAGACAATAATTGGCAGACATACCTTGCTGAAATATTATCAAATGATGAGAATGATTGTAAACTGTCTGAGGTGAGTATAGTGTTACATCTCATATGTTGCAGCTATTAAGGGCTATATAACTGTGACCAACATGTAGCTAGAACAGGACGCTTTTACACGCAAACAAAGTCAAACGTGTTTAGTAAGTACTACAAGGGCCGAGGAAAGAGTATCGTAATTTACACATTATATTATAATGATATTGATGGCAGCTGTTAAGTGAAAATGCATATTCGTTCAACTTAGAGACTTCAGAATTTAATATTATAATATTATTATAACATCATTGGATTCACTGTCCTATACATTATGTTTGCATGCAGTGGTCGGGTATTACAGATGTAGCATTTCACCTTTGCTGGGAAAATGGCTGACCCAATGTTATAATTACATGCATGTGCGGAACACTTTGTACAATTCTTAAGCTTATCTGTTTGCCACTGTATGCAGTTTAATTGTATTGCAATGTATTCCTTAAAATGAACTGTATGCCCGTTATAATATACTACATAATTTTCAATTTTTTAATGTTTCATTGTTGAAACAAAAAATAAATAAATGGCACACTGCAGATATTGGAGGCTCATCTAGTTCCTAGTTTAACTATAGCTCTGAGGAGTTCTGTGTATTATGTATAACTCATCACTGTTTTCTTTCTGTCCTTTTAGGAGATATATGGCCTGCCAGTTGCTAACATGTCAATTGACACACTTATTGCGACACTTGAAAGTCTGCTACCCAATCGTCCAGGATCTCATAATTTTAGCTGTAGTATGTGTGATAAGTTCCTCAGTGAGATTTCAGCTTTACGGGAGCGTTCTCACACGGTGAGTATATATACATACATAGCTGGAACAGGCGAAGCATGATTTGAAATATTATACCTGATGTACGCAAAGCGCAGTACTCGCAAGACAGTGTGTGGTCAGCGTCGACATCACAATCATACACATGACTGTCACATGATAGAACATGTTGACTGAGATGGCTGACCAATTCGCAGCCCCCATGCAAACAAAATAGTCAGAACCCTACCAAAAGCAAAGACAAATTTCCACAAACAAATATGTCGTTCCAGCCTATTGCCCATGCAGTTCTGTGCTTTAATGCGTAAGTATATAATATACATATTTTTCATTATTTGTAATAAATGAAATGGAGAAGAAAGCCTGATCTACTACACAAACACACATATACACACACAATGCTATGCTAAATAAGAAATCAAACTGTACAACAACCTAAGATGGATGATGTGTTAAAATCTTCCAATACGTGCACTGACTTGCTGACACAGATTAAGTAAGACGGTGGATCTTTGGTTATTTGTCTAGTATGCATGCTGAGATTGTGAAAAAATGAGAGAGCATCTCTACCAAAAGATCCGGATGATTCCACAGCAATTGGGATGAATATATATATATATATATATATATATATATAATACGTAAATATAGTAAGGAGATCCTGCAAGGAGTATATGTCCTATATATTAGAGCAATTGAAATTAGCCAGTTCCACCCTCTATGCTATATAATACAGTAGAACCCTGATAGTACAAACTCGCTCAACACAAAAGTTTGGTCATAACAAGAAAGCAGCAAATAGCCCCTTCAATACTCCAATTATTCCCAATTGTTCTAAACATAAATTCTAGATGATAGAATGAACACTGTTCATCAGTTCCTTGCATGAGACTCATGTTGAGTGGGTTCCACTGTGTTATTAGAATGATACGTCTAAATTCACCATGATTGGAAACTGGACTATAATGAGTACTATCTCTTCATTACATGCATAGTTTAGATAGCAATAATGCTCTCGAATGTGAGTTTGCTTTCTCTTCATTTTCTTGTCAGGTTTTCCAAAACATCTGCCAAGTCAATCTGCCCCAAGACTTTACTTTGAACAATACTGTTTTCAGAGAAGTCACAACTTCTGTGGCCAATAAGCTACTTGAAAAGCTTAAAACAGAATGTGATGTTACTATTGATCCTATATGTTAACTTAACGAGATGCTTAAGTTTTTAAAGCCATGCAAACCACTTGGCAGTGATTGACCAGGTCATTATCTTTTTAATTGCATGTTATTGAATTTTGTTTTGCTTGATATATAACATAATTTTCTCGTCAGATTTCTGTGTATTCACTCATCCTTTTAATGCTGTAATTTGGAATTACCCCCTTTGAATGATTCTATGATTCAAAGAATACTGCTCCAATGCAAGTCTTGCACATAATAATGCAATCATACTAAATTTGTCAATGATTCCGCGCAATAAATAATCAACATACAGCTGCAGAAGATATTAATTTATATAAAACCTGGACAATCAGCATAATACTAGATCTGAGCTATATAGAGACAGAGTTACTGCAGTCTCTATAGATAGGTTGTGTAGAATGTGGCGGACAGTCTGCATGTTCTCAAGTGCTGCAAGAGGAGGATAATATTATTGTGTAGAATCTGGTATGTATACATACTGCAGCGACGTCCTCATCCACACACAACATCCATGGCCATGGGAGCTCATTGATTTTGTGTCTTTTTGCTTTGCCACGTAAACGGCACTTACTTCTTCGAACCAGATGTCATTGAAATAACACACATAATAATAATAAATCAATTAAAATTCTGTATTATGCATTATCATGTCCCAAAATCACATGAGCATGTCCATGCACTTATAATAATTATAACACACACACACACACACACACACACACACACACACACACACACACACACACACACACACACAC
>CAUJGJ010000125.1:807500-852500 GCA_963170055.1 Halisarca cf. caerulea
CACACATTGCGCTGAAAGACGTCACGGCCATGTGCCAAGGAACGTCACGAGTGCAAAGTAAAGAACAATTGGCGCGCAAAATGCCTACAAGTCAACTACGGTCACGTATGCTAGCCCTTGCCAGTCCAGTTATAATGTGATCTTTGTCACGAACTGAACCATCTTTGGATGAAAAGTAACTTACATAGTTGCCAATGCCAATGCGACACTGAATCGAGTAAGTTGTAAACTTTAGATCAGTGTAACCCTCACGTTGAAAGCTAGACACTTTACTACGTTACTTAGTATAGAGTGTCTATGGTGAAAGCTCTGTGGTGTACAGTAGAACCTGTATAATGCGGATACCTTGTGGACCTGGTCCACTAAAAGTGCCCTGATTACAGAGGTGTTTTGTTCATTGGGTTACCCAAATATGTCCTTCATATGATGTGTAGGAAAATTTTGGAGCATAGCCTGATGTCCAGTTTATACAGGTGTCCTGATTCAAGTGTCCTGAATAACACTGAGGTTTCACTGTATTCATTATTAATTCATACATGTTCATACTATTTCAGCCATCCCCTTTTGTTGTATTCTGTATGATAGCATGGAGTATCTGTGATGATAGGGTAAATCTGGGTGATTTGGAACAGCCGGGTATGCAAGACAGTACGTGAAAACCAGTGTCAATCACAGCTTGGGCTGCACACATCATTACTTGTCCTTTTTGTATCCATAAGTTAGGAATCAGTGTTAGTAGCAATAGTCAGTACAAGGGGTCCGCAACACATTGGAATCACTTTGATTGAAATTGTCAGGTGAAATCCTGAAATCTTGTGCAATCTTGAAGACTGAAATCCTCATACACATTTCCATTCCTATCAGCAATCTTCACTGAAATCCCAAAATCACTAAATTGAAATCTTGAAATCTTGCCTGTAATCTTGAATGAAATCTTAGCTGAAATCAGGAAATCTTAGGCAAAATCTTGAAATCTTGAAATCTCGCTAGGCAAAATCCTGCGAAATCTTATACAGTAACTAAAATCTTTGCACTCTTAGTGCAATCTTTGAAATCTTGTGAAATCTCAGTGGGATTTCAAAATCTTGTATGCCATATTGTCTAATTGCGAACCCCTCAAGTAAGTATAATGGCTAATAAAGTCTCCATTCCGAATTTACGATTGAGTCCCAAACCACCCCGCTTTTACCTACAGGTGCATTGTCATATGCACTAGCTGCTTGTTGATTCTGAAGCATGTACTATGTATAATACAGCTCTGCCATTGTAGCCTTATAGTGCAAGCATGTTAGTGGACAATCTTTGCAACTGATTCTAGTAGACAGAATGAGAAATTCAATGCTTGAGTTTAGCTCCTTACTGTCGGGCAGAAATTTTGTGCCCCTTGTGACCATGAATATATTTTGTGCCCCTTGTGACCGTGAATTTATGACATCATTGGGGTAAATTTTAGAGTATGACATCACTTCTTAGTTCAATATGTAGGGGCATCCTGGTACACAGGGTGCATGGTACTGACATCAGTGGAAGGGTGACCTTCAGGGCCTACAGCTGTTCTGGAAGGCCTCTGAGGTGGAATCTACATGTTGTTGTCTACTGCCTCATCATATTGCATGCATGTGAGATCATATCACTAGAGGTCCCCTTGGTTGGTTGTGTCACTATGTAATGTAGTTGTTTAACAAATTTGTTAATGCTACCGTATATGCATGAAAAAAGCTGGCATTAATTGTGTACTACCAATAAGGTAAGACCTGGTACAGATTGAGAAGACTTAATATAGTATGACCTCCATTCAGTCAGATATTCATATATATATATATATATATATATATATATATATAAATTGATACTTTGTGTGTGATATCATACAGTAATAGAACATGTCCCCCTGATTGGATGTACACTACATAATTTCGGCAAGGTGAATGTTGGTACCAGGTATGACAATGTGTATACTTACTACCTTGCAATAAGCTAGGGTGACTCAGAGGCAAATTGTGAAGACTTTGTATAACATTGTCCTATATTTTCACAATTTTCTGAAGACTCGTGTATATGCCCTTTGGTTCTTGTGTAGGGTGTTTCCATTGCATGCTGTATCATGTAACAAAGAATTGTACTATAATGATTTCTCCTTAATTGGATGTGTATATGTATGTGTTTGTACTATATTCAATTTTGAATTTAATTTTTTTAAGACTAATTTTTGTGCTATGAATGATTTGAAGTTTGATTCTAAAATATTGAGAAGTGATGTAAAGCCATTCAGACTGTGTTTTCAATTAATCTTCCTCTGTGGTGCTTGTATGTGGTCTCACTTCTTGAATTGTGTATGTTGGCACTTTATATTTGGGTTGGATTAGGTATATATAGGTGGGCCATGGACCACGCATGCAAGATTTTCAGATCCCCGAATCATAAACACCCATTTGTACAAAATTCATATGTATATTAACTGTTACAATGAAGTTGCATATTTATATTCTGCAAACTTACACAAACACAAGCACTTAATTATAACATGATCATTCAAATGTCCAGTTTATGCTGACAACCGAATTGCTATGTACACTGCTGTCAGTGGTGCAAAGATTTCTGCATAGTGGCTCTACTAACAGTTGTGGGAGATCAGTATCTTAGCACAATTTGTTCAAAATTTATATGCTGACTATATGTGTGGTGATAAGGGCACATACCAGCAATTTGAGAGCTGTGGTGCACATTACAACGAAGTTATAACTAAATAGAAAATAGTACAAAAAGAACTAAAATACTGTCTTATGCAGCAATTATAATATTATGATGATAAACGGAATTATGCAATGTTTTACGTGGAATTAGTTTCCTCGAAATGAGTTTCTTGGCTAAACCAAAGATTTCCAAGCTCTTCCACCTTGCCTGTTTTATGCCTAACGTTCTCAATTAGGTCTCAACTATTTGTGTATGTACATGCATAATATGTATCTCAGCAAGTATGTACGTATGTGTATGGACAGCTGGTCATACACTACCGCAGTGGTAGAAATAGCATTAAATTTTGACCTTTGCTAGGACAAATGGCTGACCCAAATTATATTGCATACGACATCTTGAAGATTGGTCAGCCATTTCTAAACATCAGGGAATATGTACGTATGTATGTACATATATACATACATAATACAAAGGAATCTTTAGCACTGAACCTTGAGATTGGCTGAACGAATTGGCACTCAACTGTAATAGCTGATATCAGAGACTCAGTTCTCAGTTTAGTAGTCAGCCAAATGGCTGACCCAACTCAATTTTTGTCAGCCATATTCATGTTTTGTTCGGAAAATGGCAGATGGCAGATGGCAGTGTTATTTCTAGCTCTGCTACTGTATGCACTCACACTTTTGCCATGAAAAGAACAGGAGTTGTTGAGAAGCACTGTAGCAGCTTTGCTCTTTACTCTAATGCCTTTCTTTCATCCACAAACAAACGAATCCATGTCAATAGAAGGCTAAATGAAAAAAGGATTAACAGGGATCTATGAAAATTGTGAAAATCGACAATCATCCCTTGAAAATTGGAGGTAACAGTATATGGTGAATCTTAAAATGAATGCATCGTTGTATGACGTCTGTAGTGATTCTGTAGGGTCACTGTGTGTTTATTGTCGCATACATCTTGCAGTATGCACTAAAAATTGAGTGCATGGATGAAACTTTCACATATAATTTACTGTTTTGATGTTTGCAGTGCCTCTCCATTCTCTATCTGTTACCATGGCTTTCATCCACAAATAGAGGAAATTTATTTTAGAGACAAATAATCAACTACCACTGTTTATTTGACAGCCATATTTGTCATTGCACATACGGCTGAACTGAAATTTTTACGGACTTTATCATATCCATACATGATTCTGAGCCACAAAAACTTCAATAGTTTCATCTCACGGATGCAATAGTCCAATACGTAAATTGCACCTTGGCCCAACATCCGTAAATCTTATGGCCACAATTTTGACTCCATTAATTGAGAGGAATACAATATGTGCATATCGGCTGTACAGCTTGGATCAATCACATTTTGACAGAAGCCTCTACATAAAGCTACTCTGTCTACATAGAGAATATCAAGGGCATTGTGACAAGGAAGACTTTTATGGATATTGAACCCCCATTTAAGGAAATGTACAGTTCTGATTATGTTCGTCATTGACTGCATGCATGTTCATGGTGTTCTAATATGTACTACAGGACCCATGCACTCAGGGTTTACTCCGTGCAAGGAGATCGTCCTATGCAAGTTATATGTCCATTTGTGTTGATCCTCAATGGCACTTTACTGTAGCAGATACCATGTATATAGAGGATATATCGGAGTTACTGTAACATTTTTGTGGATTCTAAAAATTTTAATTATTCATAGTAAAATATCTGTGTTTTATGCCAGAAGGATATCGGAACTGGCTGCAATACTATAACTTCTGTGAGTAAATATGTCGTGTTTTATTCCCAACCATGAAAACCACAGATTAATTACCCCTTGACAAATGCCCATTGTAATATTATGGTAATTCCCTGAATCAGATAATGTACAAAGTGTCTTTGTCTACCATGTGTAGGTTTTCCACAATTTCTGTGAGATCAAACCTTTCAATGCTTCCCTGTTTACCACATGCACTGAACAAGACTGTACATCTTTCGAGAAAAGATTAACAGCTGTCCAGGCCAGCACATGCACAGGAAGAAAAGTGGAATATAACTTGTCTCCATTAGCCTCTGCGGTCTTTGACCTACGTAGCTAGTATTTATAGCATATTATAGTTACACTAGTCGCCTAAATTATAGTTATATTTGTATCAGGCTTCTTTTAATTAGCTGTATAGGATTAAAATTGGATTAGATCATGTACACCCTATTCTCAACGTTCATAACTAACTCACTAGAATCTAAATACATTGTTGCTATATCACAGTTGTATGATTTCAGTGATGTACAATGGCTGTCATGACAGTGCAACTGCCAATGTTTCCATGAACTTTGTATTAGTTTTTAATAACCTATTTAATAATAATATAATACTGAGTCAGAGTGATTTTTTTCTGTCGAGTTGGATCGTGTAAGAATAGGTTTCACTGAACTCCTGTGTATGGTCTTGTCTGCAGGGGTTTATGCATACTACAAAGAATTATTAATTTTCACGGGTTTAGCCAGGATTTTAAGTTTATAGGGAAGTGAATTTATGAACAAACTGTTGGTCAAACCCACTGTAAATTGCAGGTTTCTACCCCTGGCCATGAACTGGCTATCACACACACTAACAGTAATCAGCTATAATACGACTTTGAAGTGTAGTTTACAAACTTAAGCTCTCTCTTAGGGAGAAAGTCTCCTCAGGATGGAAACTTTGCAGGCTTTATATAGGAATAAAGTATGGAGTCACAGGTCTGTATTGGGTGCAAGGATCAAAATAAATTTCAATTTCCAAATCCTGAGAAAAGGGGGGGAGATTTGCCCCGGCCCCTTGCCACACCTCCCCCCCCCCCCCCCCCAGCTACACCCATGTATTACAGGAAATGGTAGTCACTGCAGTACCTACATAATATTAATCACTGGGAGGGTATCATACTATCCAATATGTGGGCATCATGCACACACAAACAGGGTTCTATATATGTAGATTAAAATTATGGGGGACAAACTTCAGTATTATAGTGCATGTACACGTACGCATGAGACATGATTGTGTTTTTGATGTGTGTATTGTATGTATATGGATAGCAGGATGTCTTTCACAATAATGTTCAAGAAGGGGGGGGGGGGGGGTAATTACAATGTTAGCAGGGGACAGACATGCGTACCGTATAGCGGGAAACTTTCGCTGGACAAAACTTTTGCGAATCGTCCAAAAGAAATTCTAAGGAAGAGAAAACTTTCACGAATTTCGCGGATTGGTAAGGCAGCCATTGTGGACGTGGCCATATATATCAAAGCATGTGTGTGGACGAGATGGAAACCTACGTACTGGAAACTGTCGTGCGAGGCTACCGTGCCTATAAGGAGCTCTGAGAACTCGCCTTATCTCCTTGTCTGCAGCTCTAAATCTAGATGAAGCTTAAGGTGCTGTATAAGCATTACGACCATTGGCAAGTAAATCTTCAAATGAAAGGCTTAGCACGAACAAAACTGGTTACATAGTGTCTACGTAGGATAACGCGCCACGTGGCTTCACTCAGTATGCTTCAACCTCCCCGGACCCGTAGTGTAGTGTCTCCATTCTGACTTTTCGCGAAGAAAAATTTCGCGAAGAAAAATTTCGCGAATGCTCTCTTGTTCACGAAATTCGCAAAGGTTTTCTCCCGCGAAAGTTTCCCACTATACAGTAGATATGTGGTACCCTAGATGTCTATAAAACACATGCAGTGTAGGGATGTAAGGAGATGCAAATGTGTATATGGTATTGCAGGGGTATACAACTAGCCTATGGGGGGAGGGGGGGTCTGGAGGTATGCTCCCCCAGGGAAATGGTATCTCAGGCCATTTAGGTCAACCGTTCAAAGTTGATTTTGACACTCAGTAGGGCTTTGTCTACCAATTTGCACTGCAGTTGGAAATGTTTTGGAAGCTGAACAGTTTGGGGTGGAAGCTTCCCCAACCTTGGATAAAACCCTAACAAAGTACAGTATACTAGGACAAGTGAGGAATTGGTCCACACTGTCATCATGTATGTCTGCACAATAATAAATGCATGTGCTAAATTATTATGCTTTATTTGGTGTTGCTTATTATATCACATGGATGTATTAATTACCGTATATGAGGCTTATGTACGTGTTTCATACTGAGGACCGTATGCATACCATTACGACGTGTACCAATCATTCAAAACTTGCTCAAGTCTTGAATGCTCCAGATGTTTTTGTGTGTAGAATAAAGTACCTGGTCAATGTAGTTATTTCTATATTGTAAGCACTTTTCCACCTTTGTCCAGTGGTCAGTGAAGCTGTGGTAATCAACAGCCTATTAACACCAAGCAAGCATTCAGAAGTTGTTTTTGCTTTGTCGTGTGTTATTAATTGACAATTTATTTCTTATTATATAGAATCTGATGTTATTTTTATGATGAACACTGAATTTCCTCTTTGCATTGGATTCCTCATGGTATTCGTAATTTACTGATGATGTTCACGATTCTGCGAACTGTATTTTCCTAAAACTCACAGAAAATTACAGTACATGCAGTAAAACTATTTTTAAATTATTGCACGTCAAGTCCGGTTCACATTATGCAGTGTGTGCTTGATTATGTTATGTCAATAATACAATAACATCAGTAACTGTTACTGTAATAAATTTTACTCTAAGACTTTAATTATTAAATTAATGAATAAATGCATTAATGCAATACACATATTATACAGGCAGCTTTGCTAGACGTACGAATGTTTTTACACTGAGGTGACTGATTGGGTGGCCAAGATTGCAACTGCATTTCCTCTCTGTACTGCCACAGTGACCCCAATCCTTTGCACTGGATGATGGTACGACAGAGGATCTGTATTAGCCCTCTCTAAAGTGCAAGTTCATTGGTTTGTAAAATATTCCCAATTACTCTATTTGGTGAATCCCCTAATCTTTGGGCATTAGAAAATTTATAGAAATCCAAACTTTAAATTTCCAACTTATATACCATGTACTAGACCAAACCTCTGTTGTCCAATATGTGATGTTTATGAATGATCTGTACTTATAATAGATAGAAATCTTGGGATTGATCTGAGAAAATTTAGCAATGTATAGCACAATGGTATTACGTTGAGTTGTCAGAAATGTATCACGCTTCTGCAAGGTATTGTCTAAACTTCTGTTTACTGAATTCTGCATGACATCAAGCCTGGTTTGACGGAATTTGATCATTATGCAATTTGTTGGTACTGATTGTGTTACAAAGAGGGAAATATGCTACATGATGACAACATCAAATTTGTCAGTTTTCTTAGGATACATTGTATGAATCCTTAGAGTTTTCAGTCATATGAAGGAAATGGCTACAAATAATTTCCGTAAACAGTGCAGCTGTCTGCCTGCTGTATTTTTGTCACTGACAAATGTTTTTCTCTCCTTTTTCTCCAAGTTATTCGGGAAGATCCTGCATGAAATCATTCCCGTACCCCATACAAGTCTTGCAGGACCAACTTTAGTTACAAGATCTAAATTCTTGTGAATTGATGTAACTTCCATACAGTCCAAAATGTACAAACAAAATGGCAGTCATTGTTGAAGCACTGGAATAAATCACTTTGTTCTCTGCCAGAATGAGACACACAGTTCTGAATTATGCTAACCTTGTACCAATGCACAGACATCAATTTGTATCTGAGTGGCTTAGAGGCTTATCCAGTATTTGAAAGGTTAATTGTCTTTGTGGACCTCTAGATATGTGAAAACACAAAGATGGCAAATTCCAGTATAGGAATCAAGGGTTTCGTGTACAAAAGTAGGCTCAAAATGTAAAGTAATTTATGTATAAACTTACTTAAATCAAAAAATGAATTTCGCTGCTCATTTCCACAGCTTCTATATCGAAGGACACATAATAGCTCACGTAAAAGGAATGGAACAATGTACATTGGGTATCATATCCTTGTACAGTGGAACCTGCCTAATCCAGCACTGTTTTACATTCTCCAATGGGTGCCGGATTAGACAGGTTTCACTGTACTGAGATTCATTTTTCGGTTCTGAGGGTTTGGTCCTTTAGGAACAATCTGTGAAAGTTTCAATAATTCAATAGCTTACACAACTGGAATTTTGATTAAAATATCCTTAATTGTGGGATCATCTGCCTTATTTGTCAAATACTGTACACGCTGGTTGTTAAGCGCTGCTGGATATTAGGTGCCCACTTTTTGTTAAGCACCTACCTGGCTGTTGGTATTAAGGTATATATTGGAGAATGGCATGACGAACATATGGCTATTAAGCGGTTGCTCTTTGTTAAGCGACTGTTTCCTTGCTGCCACTCCTATAAGCACCTGTGCTAAACAACCAGCATTTACAGTATGCTGCCAAATGTAAATATAGATTCAACACAGTCTACATCAGATACAAAATATATGTGCTCATGTGTTGCGTATACAAATGTTGAATTTGTATATGTAGTGACATTAATTTTCTGTAGTCACGGTAGCTCTGTCACATGCTGGCATGTGGCCAAACTGGATGTTCCTTGGAATTTTTGTTTTCGGCTGGGCGGTATGTGGGGGAACAAGCTAAAGACAGTTTCTTGGGGCCAAGTTTGAGCCATTTATACCATTCAACTTTTCCATGTGGCAGCAGAAGAACATTTGTTCCTGTCACAAGTTATAGTAGCTTAAAGTTTGCCTTTTTAGGGCCAATTTCCTAGATCTTGGCTTTGGAGAGGAATGATTGTTGTTACCACATGGGTAAGTTAGTAAATGTGTTTTGTTATCTCGATTTGTGTGAATGGAAGTCTTGGAAGCATTCCACCATGTAACAGCCAAAGCATTTTGCTTTTTGTGGGAGTTAGGTAATCTTACTTAGTCTAGCTTCTTTGCAATTAAAACAAGCCTTTCAAGAGAGCTAGTAATCCTCTAAACATTTACGTATCTACCTATATACATGCTAAGCCCCATTCAATGCTCTTTAAACATCAGTTTATCCAAATTAGTGTGGACATGCACTTGTGGTGTATGTAAAAATGTGTGTGTCTGGTGGTAAAATATTATGTATGCATATCTGCTAACTATAATTCCCTAATAATATTATCTAATAATAATTATGTAACTTGTTTGACAATTAATGCCTTTTAGGTCTTCACTCTAAACATGCAGCTTTGGCTTCCCATATTTGTCATGGATTCCATAGACTAGTGATCCCATGATCTGTTGAATAGGAAGTGTTGACATTCTATTACATCATTGTTGTTGTTGTAAAGTCCCTTGTGTTGAAGGTATTTTACTTTGCTACACCCCATTGGCAGACTTTCCTGTAAGGATAGTTTGTTCATAGACTACAAAGCACCTTTAGAACTTTCAGATGAGAACATATGCCGAAACGATTGTTTCTAAGTTTCTTTGAGGATGATTCACAATTAATTAGTCAGGCATACATACGTGACACACAGTGGGGGCTTAAGCAAATTGTCAAGAGAATGCTTGTGTCAACAGTGAGAGGCAATTTGCATGAAACACATGTGCATTGCATAACACTAAAGATAACCATGTAGATCTCTCAAACACCTACTAAAATTGTTATTTAAACTTTGACATTACTTCTTCAATCTGACAATAATAATAATAATAATAAAGTCTTTAACCTTGACTTCCATTTCCCATGTACTAACCTGGATCTACTTTTATCATACTGTACTTAGTCCAATTAGTGCGCTCTAATGATGGTGCCCCCTTGATTCGGAGATACATAAATTATATAAATATATTTTTGTTCTAAAGAAAGACCCTCTGGGACGTGTACTTTGTGTACTTGGAGCCCCTTAGAAATTGGAATCCTGCTGTCTGGTGAACTGCAGTAACAGAATACAAGTGGTGGGTATTGGTTAACTCCCTCTCACGGTCGAGTATCTCTTCACTTCAAGGCTCCCATCTGTCTTTGTAGACACAATAGCCATACAAAACATAATTTATCTACCACGTATGGACTCTATCAACAGGCTGCCGTTTTTTAAGCTTTTAAATTATTGTAGTAGAGCATGTGTGTTGTGTGCGTGCATGCATGTGTACCTGTGTGCATGATGTGTCTATGTTTGTGCATGCGAATATGCCTGCCATCTGTGCCTATACATGCGTGCATGCATACATGTGTACCTGTGTGTATGATATGTCTATTTGTGCATACACGCCTACTATCTGTGCCTTTACATGTGTGTGTGCACATGTATGCATGTGTGCGTGCATGTGTGTGTGTGTGTGTGTGTGTGTGTGTGTATGTGTGTGTGTGTGTGTGTGTGTGTGTGTGTGTGTGTGTGTGTGTGTGTGTGTGTGTGTGTGTGTGTGTGTGTGTGTGTGTGTGTGTGAATCAAAATGTAATTTTCAAATGCCATTGCTATAGCTGTTAATGTTTGTGTTAATAATAGACTCGTATTGTAGGAATTATTAATTGTAAGAAATATGGCGGTCTATTTTGTCAATATGGAGATCTTGTGATGCTGAATGTAACCATAAATAACTGAAACTTGCAAGTTGTATGCTGAACAAATGGAGAAGACATTTTGCTGGTATACTCTTCCATCACTACTTGTTTCCTGCATCATATGACATTTAAACATTTGTCCAGTGTGCCCTGGTCAACACAGTGCACTTACTGCATTACTTTTATTACTGTAGATGTTTAGATTCAGAATCTGTATTAAAATTTGTTTCTCAGAAACTCTTGGAAGAAGTACTAAAGTTTTAAGTAGCTATTATAGTGTTTGTATCCCATTTCATTGCAGCTGGGCTGCAGAAATAAGACCATACAATTCAAACCCTAAACTGAGTTCTAAAAATGTGACATAATTCAAATCCTAAACTGCACAAGTTCTAAAATTGCATTACCGTACCTCTTCTAAAGATTCGGGAATCTAAGTTTTGACAGGGCAGCCAGATTTTGCTTCTACATACTTCCTGAAATTTGAATTTTATGCAACTATAATATTTGCGGTAGACCCTCTAATTTCAACAATTGATTTTCTGTTTTCTGCCTTCTACATGACAAACAAATTCTTCTCCCAATGTCACATTTCCAAACTTGTTTGTATAAGTGGTATATATGCTCTAGCAATACAAGAGATCAAAATAGGCACCAATGCGACATCAGCCATCTTAACAAGAAGAAGTCCCAAAATGGCCGTAAGAATGGCTCTGTTTTTATGAAGAGGCTCTGATTTTCACAAAGCACCTGTCAAAAATAAAACTTAACCTCTTAATATCCAAACTCCAATTTGAAACTACTGGCAATGTTCCGAATATGTATATGTCACATTTCACTAGTCACCTATGTCATGTTTCCTCCAGTGTGATGTACACTTGTGTACCTCATATATGGCCTCAAAAGAAGCTAAGAGTTGCTATAAAAGAGGAAGAGTTGCTCCTCTCATCACTACGTTATTAAATGACAGTTTAATTTGGTAACAGCTTTATTCTCAAGAATACTGACTATATAAGTATATAAGTTACATAGCAGCGTTTTTTTATAATTTTGTCTAGTAGTAGTATCAAAGGGCTTTCTTACGATAATGGTATTATCTCTGATGAAGTGGACCTTTTCAGTTGCAGCAATCTTAATATTTTGCTTCATACATTTGAGTCCCGTTAATCCAGCCCCATTGAGTCGTACTACAAGGGTATTTACGCACTCAGCTGTTGGTTCACTCTTTCATAAAATATATGATAAATCCGTTGACCCTAAGCTAGACTTTTGGTCTGCCGGAGGAGGAGGCGGGCAAGATATTGCAAGAAACTGTGAAGAGGTATGTATCATCTTGTTAATAATATTATAATATATAGAAGTGTGAACAAGTGCATGCTGTAAGAAATCTCATTTCCACTCTTGAGCTACATATATAGGAAGTGCAAAACGCAATATCAAAGAAGCATCCTCCACGAACACTTGGAACAAGGGTAAGATGTGAACAGGCACTGAGCTAGGTGGGTAAAGGGGAAGACGGATATATAGGGTTAATGAGCATAGCAAGAGGCTAGATTGGTATAGACAATATTTAGCTGGACTGAGTGCACACTCAATCTGAGTGAGTTTCCCACATCCTGCATGTGCGGCATATTATACTTATGTGCCGCAGGATGTAGAATTTGTACAGTCTCACCCTTTGCCCACCTAACCCTGTGCCTGTTATACAACTTCCCTTGTTCCAAATTTCTCTGAAGGATGCGTTTTGATAAAGCCCTTTTGCATTGTCCTGTGTCAATCCTTTTATCTTTTTTAAATAATATTATAGATAACTCATTATAACTTATCTAACTTGGCTGATTTTTTTTTCCCATGAACTGGCATGTGATGTGCTTATACCAAGTATACAATGGGTTGAATGCAGATTCCATAGATGGACAAACATAGCCTTTTACTGAGAACTCTACCAGGAAACTAGTGATCGTACATGTCATCCGATCCCTAAGTCTGAAAGCACCAAATATGGAATAGGCCTTCCCTGAGACCAGAGTGATTGTTGCCTAAAGAAATAATTGAAAAGGAGTAACTGCTGGCAAAGTCGAGATATCCCAGCTAAAAGAAGAGAAGCAGTTTTGGTCAATCAATTTCTCAATTCACTCAGCTGTAGTCTGGCCCTATACAATTGTAAATCCATTTTTAACAGCTTCAATTTTAGCTGATATTGCTAAACGATGGAACTGGCTAAATCTTTTGATTACTGCGAAGCCTGTTGATCACATCTGACAGCTTTACTCACCTGATTACAGCATTCTCACTAAAGGAATCCTCTTCATGAGGCAAGAGACTACACAAAGTGTTGATGTGTATGCTTCTTAGGTAACAAAAAATGCTGATTTTCCTGACCTTTGTAATGGGAAAGACTGTCTCTAGGCTAGGTTCGATTAAGGGTATTAAAGAAGATGACTGAGAACACAAGCAAAGAAAGCATTCAATGAGAGATTGCATGCATGATACATTGTCTTTGCTTTTCACCTGGAAGTTGCTAATTGCCGTTATGCACTTGGTCTCTCGATAATTGTTTGTCACTTAGCTATGGCTGTAAGTGCTGTCCTCCTAAGGTCACGTTTATCGCATTGTTTCATTCACTACTCCAATTAATACCACGAGGACTGTACAGTCATGGTGCCCAGTGTATGATAAATGGAAATAACGATCATAGTAACAATAGCTAAATATATTATACTACATATATATACTGCATATCTATATATATATATATATATTTATATATATATATATATAAAATATGTATGTATGTATGTATGTATGTATATGTATAATTATTACTTCCGTGTTATTCCTCCTTTTAATAGAATTATGACGAACACTTCATCAAGCTACCTCTATTGAACAACACGCCTATTACTGTTCTTTGGGATTTCGCATATGTATTGTACAAATCAGTGAACAACAATGAACAACACGTTCTACTAGAAGAGAAAAAAAATATCAAATTGGATGTAAGTTTGTCATAGTTGGTTGCTCAGGGGTGGATCCAGGCTTTGTAAGAGGAGGGAGGTGTACCATGCAGCAATGGGGCCTGTCATGATGCATGGTAATATGTGCATAGCAAACTTTATCGATCTCCTATATATATATATATATATATATATATATATATATATATATATATATATATATAATATTATATAACTGCTTCTGAATCAGGAATCTGTGGTAGTCAATGTATATAAGTTTATCCCATCCAGGGCTAGATAAAGGAGTTGGGGCTGGTAAGGGGGGGGGGGGGGGGGGGGGCAATATGGAAGTGTATGTAAATATGCAGGGACGGGACCGGGATGGGGGGTAAGGACATATCTATGCTTATAGGCTTTCTTTCAGGGAGCTAAGGGATGGTCTATGGTATTGTGAAGATGTGTGTTGTGCATTATTAGCTTGCATTGGGGATTTGTTTTTTAGACTTTTTAAAGTGGTATCTTTGGCCATTTAATTTCGATCGCTTCTGCAGGTTTGTGAATCCATCACTGCAGTAACATATGCATGCTATGCTGGGGGAGGGGGGGAACTGGGTCACTAAAGTAGGGGAGAGAGTAAATACTCCCTAATTTGTTTCACGGCATCCCTGACATTAGTCTAGTACTATGGTTTTCAATATATATGAACAACGATTTAAATGACTCCTGACATTCCCCCTAGGGATCGAGGGGTGCACCCCTAAATCTGCTTTCATATAGTTTAACTTAATACTTGTTAACAAGCTGTTGCTTATCAATAAGTTCTGCCCATACACATCAATAAAGGTAATGCATCTTGTATTGATTTGATACATAGATTACGGTGAATCCTCCACTCGATGGGGAAAGCAAGAATAAAGCTCTAACATGGGCAATGATATTTGCCTGTGCTGCCTACAGTAGAGATCAATCAAGTTATGTAAGTGATGAACAATATGAGGAAGCTATAAAGAAGGCTATATAGACCTGAATCACTTGCTCTGTAACAGTCGTTTGTTTTTTGCAAACATAGACTTCTACATAGTACATACATATTTATGTTATTATGTCAATTGTTAGTAACCAAATGGCAATGTCATTATTCTTTAGCGCTTGTACTATAACGGTATTTTTAACAATCATAGTAACTGTTATTTATTATACGCCATTTGTACTGTTACATTGCTTGTTGTATGGTTGCATGAGGTAAGATCAAAGGCACAAGTGTGTATTCGCACTGCTGCAGCACACTTTTTGCAACATTCTGACCACAAAGTGTGTGCAGTATCAAGTAAACGCCCAGTGTTATCATGATAACAAAAATTGTTACCTTTTGTCAGTCTAAGTCACTAGACATGCAATTCATTCACCATACTAAAGTATAGTGCAGCTAACCAAAGCACTTTCCAATGTGACGCAAAAGTGAACAAACAAATTAGATGCCCACAACAAGTAAATTATTGTATAACCATGCAACTATATATATGCCTTGGCTCTTTATTGCACTTGCCCGACACCAATACAGCTGCATGACATGCAGGTCAGGTCTCCTTCTTCCAACTTGAAGTGACCCGAGACACCAAATTCCTCAAGGGGGTCATATGGTGGACCGGAATGCCTGGTGTGGCAGAGCATCTGGCCCAGATTGTTCTCCCTATATATCAAGGGATCTTTGATGGCGAATATGAGACACCTGATTTTGCCTGCATGTGACTCTTCCTGGGAGACGTATGAAAAATCTACATCAGAAGAGAAACAAACTCTCCCAGGATTCACTGGAAGCCACCAGCAAGTCCAAATACTGAGCTAATTTACAAGCTATACTGGTTCCCTCACAAGCTGTGGAATTCGGCCTAGAACTTTTACACTGATATGTCCCCAATGGAGGGCCGACGATCCAGAGGAGGGCTCGCGGTTAGTGGTGAGAGGCTTAAATTGTCAATGAGTATAGGCTGACCCTAAAGCGCCAGTGTCGTTGGTATCAAATTGGATGGGGAAGGTGCATGCATGGAGAAGGCACAGACATCGCCCAGCAGCGATAAAGCTGAACCTGGACATCTAGTGAGGATGGGACTATGAATCTATATGTAATAAAAATGTTGCCAACCTTCCTGATTGTCATACATTAGTATACCTATGCCGGACAAGAGCAGCAGGTTGCACCGACGAAGCAACCGTTATATGCAGAAGACATTCCTAAACCAACTTTGACATCAACTCACACCAAGAGATAGGCAAGAGCATGCAAGTAGCAGCATTAGATATAACATCAGACAAATCAGACTGATCCAGAAACAAGGGGGGCAATGCCATACCATTTGGTAAATTGAGACACCTATAATGATCGACTTAAAATTCAAATTTCTTGAACTTTCTTAGAGTCAGCCAAGCTAAAGATAATTTGGTCTTTGTAAATCTTGGAAGCACCAATCTATCATGAGCTGCAGCCCTCAGAAGTACATATAATAATATTTATTTATTCATATATATATATATATATATATATATATATATATATATATATATATATATATATATATATATATATATATATATATATATATATATATATTATATATATATATATATATATTACAATGTATATATTTTAAATTATAGTAATATAGTACAAGATAAAGCCTACTCTATATACTACACAAGCACACACACACACATATACACACACAATGTCGTACTAAATAAAACTGTGCAACAACCTAAAATGGATGATGTGTTAAATCTTTGAATACATGCACTGATTTGCTGACACGGTTATAAATAAGACCTCTTTAGTTTTTTGTCTAGTATGCATGCTGAGATTGTGAAAAACATGAGAGAGCATCTCTACCAAAAGATCCAGATGATTCCACGGCAATTGCATGGGATGAAAATGTACTTAATTTGGAGCTCAGCATAAACTTGGCGCTTGAGGGAAGCAGCGCAGCAACCAGACCTGTACCTGAGGATACCAAATGAATATTTGAGCGGGCAAAGGTATCGTGGCAGGTAACGTCCCACACAAGACACCGCCCATCTGACCAGGGTATGATAGAGACACCACCATGCAGGGCGTTTATCAGACTGGCAGAGACCACTTGGTTCCAAAGTGGCTGGAATATTCACCACTGAAAGAGCCCGTTTGACAATGTAGTTGAGGGCAGAGTGTCTAGGGAGTCTGCCCTGGCTCCGTCGGCAGCTTAAGCCATGTAAGCCTGAATCCTCGACTCTATCACCACAAAGAGGACAATCATGTAGTAAACAGAGAGAACACCCAATTAAGGCGGAGGCCCACTGCCACCCAACCACAATCATCATCCAAGCGAAGGCCTAGGGATGAGATGAGAGGAGCACTAAGCCAAGGGAAGGATTTCTTCTGTTGGGCAGCCAAAAGTCTAGCTATCAAAGTGGAGTCTGCCGAACTGGTGAGCGAATGAACAGCTGCATCCACTATGGGTGTATCCCAATCCTTCTGAGAGCCTGCACTAGCTACTTCCCGAAGGAGGATCCCTAGAGTGGTAGCTGTTCCAAAGTCTGAGTGCTTCCACCTGGAGAGTGCAGGTTGCCAATTCGCCATTTAACCTAGGTGGGAGGGCCAGAGAGATTGAGGAGGTACCAGCAGCAGAAGCCAGAAAGGCAGAAGGTGCCAGCATGGTAGCACTCCTTATCCACAACCCCCCAGAGTTGATGGGAAGGGAAGCCTGCAGCCAACTCTGGTATAAGACAAATGGTGCAGAATGATTCCAGAAAGTATCTCTGAACATTGTCGAAGTTGGCGAAGAGAGGGGAAAGGAAGCTGGGAGATGCACGTAGGATGTACAATACCTTAAGCTTCTACCCCAAACTCCCTAGCTTCCACCCCCAAAAAAATTCCAACTGCAATACCCCTACTTGAGTGTCAAATATCTACCTTGAATGATCTAAAATGGCCTCAAATACAACCTTGTATAACCTAAAAACTCAACTTTTCCCTAGGGAGTATGCCCCCAGACCCCTCTAGTTAAGTACGTATACTCCCACATGCACTCCATAATATTACATGAAGGCGTGCGCACACACACACACACACACACACACACACACACACACACACACACACACACACACACACACACACACACACACATACACACACACGCGCGCGCGCATACATGCACGCAAGTACACATGTGTGCACATATATTATACACACAGGCACTCATTTTATTATTATAGAGAAGGCCCTACTTGAGTGTGAAAATCGGCCTTGAATGCATACATGGTTTAAAATGGCCTCAAATGCAACATTATCTACCTTAAAACTTGAATTTTCCCTGGGGGGGGGGGGGGGGGGGGGGGGCATGCCCCCCTAGTTTCATATATGTATATATATACCCATGCACTCCATAATATATAGTATCTGCATGTGCATATATATTATCACTACACTGCATGTCTAAGATACCACATATGCATACATGTACCTGACCCCCCTACTATACTTTGTAATCACCCTGCTATTTACATACAATACATGCATGCATGAAATCTATGTGCATATCTTGAGTGGCACTGTAATGGTCAAGCTTCGCCCCAAATTAAAATTTTAATCCTAGACTCCTAGAACCCTGCCTTGGGTAGGGAGAGCACTTTGTAGGAGGCCAAGAGCATCATGTGAGTGCAACTGTTCCAATCTACTGCCCAGAGTCTTGAGTTGCATGCTTGATTTTGGGTTCCCAAACTTCATTGATGGTTTCTGTACCTCCAATGGGGGAACAAAGCAGTATAGCCCAGGATGGGACTGTAGGATGCAGGGATGGAGAACAAGAAAGCATCTCAAGCTCTGACTGCTCGTCCTTGCAGATAATCTCTGACTTGCTATGGTTCAAGAACATATTGAACTCACTGGTAACTCTTTCCTAATGTAGCACTTAATTGTCTGTTTTCCTTCAAGTTCAGCCACAATTGAAGAATTTATGGTTATAAGGACTATGTTTTTCAACAAATATAACAGAAATACATTGCAGAATATGGCATGCATGGTAGATTGCTTACACAATTAAGAATTTATGCATATGTGGTTATTCTCAAGACGTGATTTCATTGCCTATATCGGCGTATTTAGCAAGTGAGTCTTTTTGCATGCGATGTATCCATACTTGCACATGCACTGTGTCTATAGCCCTGTATTCATGCATTTCACGTTCGAAGTATATATGCCATGTGGATAAAGGTATTGTCTTGTATCCTGTCTTTGTTTTCTTTGTTAAGTTTAGTATCCTACCTTAGTATAATATAGAAAGTTTGTCATTGCTACCTTAGTATAATATAGAAAGTTTGTCATTGTTACCCTTAACATACATGATCATGATACACTGTGTACTAAAGTACTTCAGAATCTGCGTCACTGTCTACTCAGATCCTACTTTTTCCTCCTCTTGGACTGGCTTCTCTGTGTACTCTTTGGTGGTGGGCAGCTAGACCAAGTCTTCGTACTCTTCTGGGCAAAACTACCTGATGTGATCATACAAGTAGTGCTCTCTGTTGTCACTCAGGTCAGGAGGAGAGACATGCAACTGATGGAAGATGGGATGGTGGTGGCACCTGGCTGCAAGGGATTCGATGGATAGTGCACTTGCTGAGCATAGTTGAACGAGTATATAGTGTACTTGACTTGACCAATATGAGGAAGAGCATTGCAATGGGGAATTGGAGGGGCAACAACTCCTTCACACAGGAACTTACTCCTCACAACAGTACGACCACCTCTGCTTATATATGGCATTGTATGCGTCTCGTTTGAGCTGCATGAGCACGACGTACATGGACTATATAGTGCCTTCTGTAGAGCTTCAGACTTGTCCTCCTCACTGGTGTACAATGATCACTGGATCAAGGCACTATTTTGTTGGCACTGCCAGCAAAGTTCAATCATGGGTTTCATGATGATGACCTGTGGTACTAAATACTAGCTGCCATAGATTGTAAAAGCTCTTGCGGGATACTGGCCTTGCTCAACTTCAAACGACTTGCACTGTAAGCTTTGCAGCTGTGCTTGATGGTGGGAGCTTGAGGTCAGTTCTGTGGTATACCCAGGTATTCGGCCTGGAAGAACAAGACCCTGTTCCTGAGCTCAGTTAAGCAGGAAGCGCACAATCTTCAGTACAGTTGCAAATGGTGTCACATTGTGTGGAAGATGCTTTTTGTTCCATGCAATCTTGGTGTTAGGCTGTTTGCTGTACAGTGCTTGATCAAAGCCTTCAAACGCTTAATGGAGATGTTGTACAGTAACAAAAATGTCCAACGGCTAATTTTGTGGCCACCAAAGCTGAAGCTGGAATGGTTAGTATCGTGATGACAACCAGCAAGTTGGCCATGGATAACCATATCCCAGTTGTCCTTGATCAAAGCATTTAAACGCTTGATGGAGATGTTGTACAGTAGCTAAAATGCATGTCCAACGGCTAATTTTGTAACACTAAAGCTGGAGCTGGAATGGTTAGTATACCAATGACAACCAGCGAGCTGGCCATGGATAACCATATCCAACTTGTCATGGGTGAACTGTTCTGTATCATTCCTCATCCCTTGTACAGCCGGTGGGTCAAATGCAGATATATATTCATGGTCGACCGCTGGTTAACTTGCATTTGCAGTCGAATGGAGGATGCTAAGGAGTAGGATTGCCAGGTTGTGGTTGGGAACATGCAGGTACAGATGCTGTAGGTGGAGGTGATGGCAAGGTCCTTCTATACTGATGGAGAGTTTCTGTTACTTGGCTTTAACAGTTTCAATGTATTTATCATGGTCATCATGGTCAGACTCAGTGATATCATCACCTGTGTATATATGTTAATGGTTATATATGTGTTTTATTTTATTCTTCAGGTGGTGAAAAGTATGAAATTTGTTTACTTGCCTTCATTATCACTGACACTGTCACTATCATTGTGACAGGCAGATGTGAAGTAGTCCTGCAAGACCTCTTGTTAGTACTCCTTGTTTGCACCAAAGTCTGACGAGGATAAAGCATTGAGGCCTAGAGCAATTGTCAAGAATACCATTCCTTCGGACAATTTGTGGCTGCTTTCACGGGACACCAGAGTTTCACAGTTGTAATGCAATGCCCATAAACTGGAATAAAAACATGGCGGCTTGACTTCGCGTATGATGCCAATGCTCATAACCATGCATAGACTATATACTACGTTAGAGTGTCCGTGTCATATATAACTTACCAACGAAACCAAAACTTATATGTAGAATCAATTCTTTGAAAGGTAGATAATCATTTGGCGAAACAAAAAAGATCTCGCCAAAAATTTGTGTGTTTTATATATTACATATATTTTGTATTTTCTTTTTGTTTACATATAAATCAACTAGGGTACCATTTCACTGCGCATATGTCACATATTATATATATTATAATGAAATGCAGGCAACCTGCATAATATATATCTCATGCAAGATCACATGCATGCAGTATCAATATCCTCACGTAATGCAATTATTAATTAATAGTACTAAGAATTAAAGTGCACTCATAGCTGCAATGTGTATTACATCAATTAGCTTATAGATTGAGTTAATTGCATGTGCCATTGCGGGCTGATGAATAAGCTTACAAATGTGGTGCATGTTTATATGTTATGTAGATTTTAGTTGAGAAAGAAAGCTAGTGTGTTGTAAGACCTAAAACTCAAAAGGAGTATTTCCATGTCCAATTTGGGTATGTATATTTCTAAAGAGTATTTAGACAAGATCTATTCTTTTCACTGGCCAGGTTGCCTATAGGCAATCTTCGCGATAGGATGCAGAGCACTTGACCCCTTCCAAGCGTCTATAAACAAGACCAGACACCTTCTTTACATCACACTCCAAACTTGAGAAGTTTTGATAATTGCTTAAAAGGAGATCTTCATCATCAGTTTTTACTTGAAATTTACAGTACTTGAGAATTGGCTAGTATTGTAGAAGAGAAGGAATTAAGCATATTTAATGTACATATTAATAATTATAATGCACATGCACGTACCATGAAGACTAGTTGCACATCATAAATACAGTATATTTTCAGATTTAATTTGCACCATATATACATACACGCATAATATTATGAATATATGTATATATATATATATATATATATATATATATATATATATATATATATATATATATATATATATATATATATATATATATATATATATATGTATATATATATGTATATATATATATATATATATATATATATATAATATAATATAAATGTATGTATATATAATATATACAGGTATGTGAGTATAGTTGAGAGGTATTTCTCACAATTAGTTTCAACCCATTTTGTAGCTTGCTTGTGTAACTACTTTGGATCATTTAATTGACTTGCAGGATTTGCACACATGCAACAACATTATATATTATAATAACATTGAGCTTTCAATATTATGCAGGATATAGTGAATTCCAATTAATAAGTATGCAGTGAGATCAGTAAGTGTTACTATAATTATTACGTTAAATCTACTTACCATAGAGCCGCTTGCTTTGGTCTTGAAAGCAGACAACACATAGCTGAAATCATTGTTTGAATTCGGGGAGTATTTTTTTTCATAAATCTCTCCGAGAAACATAAGATACATGACAAGGGTTTCAGTGGACATGTTAGCAGTGAGCAGCTCATGTACACTGGAGTTCAACACTTGTTCATTTGTGGTAGAATCCTGCAAAACAATATAATATTAAAACGCATTATTATACATTGATATAAATATTATACTTTAATTTCAATGTACTGTGTCTTCATATACAGTGTTGGCCTATAATAGTAAAATAATTATTATACTGAGACTAAGTCTATTTTGTTTGAAGGCCAGGCAGGCAGGGGTATACCATATGATATATATATATATATATATATATATATATATATATATATATATAGCGTCACGGTGGGAAACTTTGGCAAATCTTATATATTTTGGGGGGATTCGTTTTAAATAAATTTTCAGAATTTAGCAGGAATTAAAATTATATGTTCCCTTAACAACCTCTTACTATAGGCATGCATATATGCCAAGTAGCATCCATGCAATAAAATATATAGCTACTAAGAATAGTTGTAGTTGCTATGATTGTAAGCTAGTGCAGTTTACTGATAAGCAAAGTCAGTACTTTAAAAGATTACTAATTATAGTGTTTAGCACTTACTTAGATGCCATCTATTATTATAATTATTATAATATTTTCAAAATTCAATTTGTCATTGTACCATGCAACAAACCTTACACACATGCATGTATTATTTACCTCAGGTTCTGGACAAGGAGTGTCAATTGCTTTTTCCAAAGACCGTGCTTTTCCCCTGATTCCTTGTGCAATACAATTTGAATATGGGGTGCGTAGATCTAGGTTTGCTGAAATATTAAGTGGACAGTTGGCCACTATGATGGAGGCATCATTATAGAATCCTGCTTGAATCGGGAAGCAAACAACTGCTGCAACAAACACTGCATTCAATGCAAAAAATGCCATTTGAAATGATGTAATTCCACTATCACACTTTCTCCTCATTTTGCTGGACTTCACTGATGCTGCTCATGAGCTGGACCATCATCCTTTATAGTGCCTGCAAAGAAATTCCCCAAGCATAATATTATGGGGTATCTCCCTGTGCTTCATTCTGCATGTATGATCACTGCCATTCTCCGTCATGGTGACTATCTACACTCTGCACTGCACCATCATCCACCTCTTGTACTTGTTCTTGACCTTTTGGCTCATGTTGAACCGCTATAGGGGTAGTTGTGAATAGTAGGCTATTTTGCAAGTTACTGGCAGAGCATGATGAGCCCAAGGATTGAGGCACAAAAATGACTATAGTGTTTACTAGCTTCAAGTTATGATATGCTGCGTTACAAAGCATAAAATTAAGTTAATATAGTATCGTGAAGAAGTAACATGTTTGAAATGTCTTTTGTATCGAATTTCCACGCGATATGAAAAAGGGTCAATAATTTACATATCGAGCGCAGTCACCGCAGAATGTCGCAGAGCAAAACCTGACCTGTTATCACGCCTAACTTAAAACGAAAATTTGATTTCAACCCAAAGTGAACCTTATTCAAACGTGTTATAGCTCAGTATTTTGTCGCTTCTTCACTATCGCAGCGTACGTCCGAAAGAACGGGGACAGACATCACGTGAGTATCACGTTCTTCGCCACGTGACAGAGTACGTACCTACGTACCTCTTGAAGTGAGAAGACGCAATCCAATATACACAACGAGTGTGTTTTTGATGATGGGAAAAGTAAAAAGAGCTAAGCAATCTAGGACAGTTCAACAACAAGGTATCAAAGTCTCATTATTAGTGTATTTGTTTATTCATATTCCGAGATTCCGATGATGGCGGGTCCTCTGTCCTTTTGGATCGTAAGAGCACAGCATGTGGTGTGCGATCAAATTACAGGCTTTGTCCTGCGCCTCCTACGCACCTGTACATTTACTTATTCCCCGTCTAAATATAGCATGGCGAATATGACGTGTGGAAATCATTTTCTAATGGTGGATTTCACCCCAGCAAACTTTTTTTTCTTTCTGGAATGATAGGAAAGTCGTATGTGCATGTGGAAGGTCACACTGGTGGACCTTATCAGTTGTCCACACACACACACACACACACACACACATACACACACACACACACACACACACACACAAACACACACACGCACGCGAAAATTTACAACCATGAAGATTTAAATCAGGCTCTTGTACAATGACAAAACATGGTTGTCCATGAATATAAAAACACAAAGATGGTTTAAATCCAATATCCACAAAAGTTTCATCTTGCAAAATTGTGCCATATGCGTGTGGTATGAAGTAGATCTCCCCGTGTCTTAATCATCACTTTCAGTGCAAGTGGACATTTTGGTGACGTTAGGTGTGTATATTTTCCGGCTGTGACTGTGCAACCACATACTGCACATTGATAACCATTGTACTCATTGCTTGGCAAACAACTAATACGGACTTTGTCTATACCTTCACTGGATGTTTGTGCTCAGAAGTACACCTAAACTCAGTGTGTCACCACTATAAGTCAAACTAGAGAAAAATAACTTTCAAAATAACTTTTTAACTTCATTTTTTTAACTTTAACTAATTTCTAAATAACTAGAGAAAAATAACTAACTATTGTTTTCAGTACTATTGTACTGGCAGAAAGAAGGAAACCAGGAGTTCTTACTTTTTATAAACGAATGTACATACGTAAGTATATACTGTGCCGACCAATTGCTGCTGACCTGCCCATATATTTTGACTGTTTATACTCATATTGGAGTTGCCCAATGAATGGTCCTCCCTCCAAAGTGCTGTGTACTCCAGATTCATTCCATGTTATGTTGGTACTTGTGTAATCAAGTACCGACGTAACACCCACCAGCATGAGCCAATACCATGAGCCAAACTAGAAAAGAGAACTTACAATCAGCATCATGCTCTGTACTGTTGTACTGGAGGAAAGGAGATAGCAAGGAGTGCTTTCATTTATGGAGTACATACGTACATATGTACTGTTCCTACCACTTGTTGACCTGCGTATTTTAACTGTGTTTGTACTCGAATTGGAGTTGCTCAGTGGATTGTCCTCCCTCTGAAGTGCTTATGTATGAACATATGCCCTCCAGATTCATTCCATGTTGTGTCAGTACTTGTGTAAACATGAACCCAATGATGTCAGTGCTTGTGTCATGCCATGCTGTACGTACATATGTCAGTACATGTGTCATGTCATGCTGTACATGTGTCAGTACAGTGTTCACGATAACTTTTTGGAGGTGTCTGGACAATTTGTCGGGACAAACTCCAGAATGTCCAGACATTCACATATTTGCTCGGACATGATAATTTGATAAGCGATCAAATACTTATAATAATATCATCCAGCATATGCGTATGCACATAAGAAGGTGAGGATTTTCATCCAAAACCATAAATGTGTTACACTGAACCTCTTATGACAAACTCCCCTAGTAGTGGAAACCTCTCTATAACAGACTGTTTTGTGAGTCCAAGCAAATTGTTATGTGTATAAAATAACCTCTGAATAGTGGAAACCTCCGTATGTTTTTCAGTTCCCAAATTGTCCGTTATAGAGAAGTTCCACTGTAGTACATATTTCATGGTCATTGTCTGCTATGAAGTATGCAATCAAAACAATTGCGTGTTAAATAACACCTTGGACGGTATTCACGTGATAAAATCATAACAGCTTGTTGGAAATTGTTAATGGAAATCCGCCATCCAGGAAAGGCAACATCCAGCCACCTCCTGCCTCCCTAACAGACCTAATGGTTATGAAAGTCTAGGGCAACCCAACCTACCCTAGCCTAGGTAGTCTGGAAAGGAGGTGTTAAGTCCACTGCAGTAGACCTAATGGTCATGACTCTAGGGCAACCCAACATAGCGTAGCCTACGCAGTTAGTCTGGAAAGGAGGTCCTAAATCCTTCACAGTAGACCTAATGGACAAATATACGTACCCAAGTCTACAGCAACCAATCTCACAACTTAGGTTTGCCTATCATCTAACAGGCCTAATACGTATGTACGTATGTTCTAAACCAGGTACCTGCCGACAAGTTCCACTTCGGTTTATCCTACGCTGCCATACCGAAAGCCTTGTTTATCAATCACCACTCTATGATTTGCTTTTATTAAACTATGTGCAGATTGCCTGGTTTATCCCACACCTGGTTTATCCCACACCTGGTTTGTCCCACACCTGGTTTGTCCCACACCTGGTTTATCCCACACCTGGTTTATCCCACACCTGGTTTATCCCACACCTGGTTTGTCCAGCACCTGGTTTATCCTATTTCTAGAAACACATGGGATCAGATAAACCACATCTCGTGCCGATTTGTATGTTACACAGACCATGTTTTGGGATAGCATGAGTGTTTTAACCTGGTCATACATTTAGCAGCTTGGTAAGTACCTGAGATATTATGCATTTCTGCATAATTTGTACTCCTCCTCCTCCTTCTGTCCCTGGGCCTCCTGTACAAACACATGTACACACATACGTACAGTACATACGCACATAAATCTGTTCTGATAGTAGCCTCTCTGATAAGAAGTACTTATTCAGCCTGCCCTTTGAGGTACTTACTAAGCAAGTTTTACCATAAGTACAGTGGGCCCAGGTTTATCCGACCACGTTTGTTCCTCATAAAATGTGTCGGATAAACCAGGTGTTGGATAAATCAGGGTAAATAGTACACAGAGCAGTGATGGTGATTCACAGCAGAGTGTCGGATAAATGAGGTTTTCGGATAAACCAGTGTCGGATAAACCAGGTGTGACTGTATGTACATACAGTTAGACCTCTCTAGTCCAACACTCAGCGGGGCTTGAAGAAAGTGTCTGAGTAGGAGGTTGTCGGAGTGACTCTTTCCATACTTTGTATGGTGACTGTACCTCATAAGATGGTCGGGTTAGACAAAATGTCGGATTATAGCGATGTCGGATTAGAGAGGTTCCATGATCTATGTACAGTGTGGTCTGGCATATGTGCACATATTCTTTGTCGTATGATCCTCTTACATACATATGTACGTACATACGTGTGTCAGATAAGGATGGATTGGGATAAATAGGGTAAACTTGATCAATTAAATTTGTATACAGCATGGTGATGGAGATTCGCAACACAGAACTCTTGAATGAGGTTTTGGATGAACCAGTTTCGGATATGCCACATGTGACTGTACTTAGGAAATTGTGTGTACGTATGTACGTATGTACATGTGTGTATTCATACATACGTAAATACGTAGTTCTGTGTCTATATTCATACCTACATATTATGTGCATACTACATGCGTACTTGTGTGTGTATATTCATACAATTGTTTCACATACGTACATGTGTACATATGTATGTATGTCTCTTGGCAGGTATAATCTATGACAAGTCTCATGGTCAGCACATTCTGAAGAACCCACTGATCATTACCAGCATAGTGGAGAAGGTGTGTGTGTATGTGTGTGTTGTGTGTGTGTGTGTGTGTGTGTGTGTGTGTGTGTGTGTGTGTGTGTGTGTGTGTGTGTGTGTGTGGTGTGTGTGTGTGTGTGTGTGTGTGTGGTGTGTGTGTGTGTGTGTGTGGTGTGTGTGTGTGTGTGTGTACGTACGTATGTGTGTGTGTGTGTGTGTGTGTGTGTGTGTGTGTGTGTGTGTGTACATACGTACGTATGTGCAGGTGTGTGTGTGTGTATGTGTGTGTGTGTGTGTGCTGTGTGCTGTGTGTGTGTGTGTGTGTGCGTGTGTGTACGTACGTACATATGTGCAGGTGTGTGTGTGTGTGTATGTGTGTGTGTGTGTGCTGTGTGCTGTGTGTGCGTGTGTGTGTGTGTGTGTGTGTGTGTGCTGTGTGTGTGTGTGTGTGTGTGTTTGTGTGTGTGTATGTACATGCATGTGTCATGGTATGGGGTAAAAGTTGGGTGGATCAAAGAGTATCACAGGATTGCATCCACAATGTAGCCCAGGTCAAGGGTCTTGTTAATCACCTGCCCAGCCAAAACCCATTTATACCTCATTAATTAGTACTTGCCAATCATCACATTTGTACTTGTTATACTACTCCTAAGGCCCCCAGTATCCCACACACTCACCCACCCACACACAATCAAATTAAATAAATTCAGGTTATTGTTCAGTGGCTGCAGTAGGTCATCTTCTCATCTGTTTCCCAAGTTGGTGGGGGGGGGGGGGGGTGCAGGGAAAAAACACCAAATGGCACACGAGTGGAGTGGTGCCCTCTGCTTACTGCTTAACTTCAGCGCTAACCTACTAAGCCACCAGCACCCCCATTTTGCTTCATGACACGTAAGAGTTGTATCCTGCCTTATTTTGCTAATGCTGCTGTGGCACACCAAGGCAGGATACAACTATTACGTATGTGTACATTTAAGTATGAATGCTCACATCAGGACCTTTGCAACTACACACTTTCTGCATGCATTGGAACAAACAGAACAGTGTCAGCATAATACAGAAAATGTGGTAGTTGATTCAGTTTAGTCCAGTTTTGGAAGTTTACGTATGTACATGTGTATTTCTCCTGGAATCATATGTGCTTTGGCTTGGCTCTGTACGTATGTTACATACACGTGAAACATGTACACATAACATACTCTTCAGTATTGAGCCCCGTGATTCTCCTTGGTGTCATCATAGATACTCAAACATGGTAGTAAGTACTGATTGTCCTACATAGTGCAATACCACCATCCACCACCCCACCATCCACCACCCCACCACCCCACCATCTCACCACCCACCATCTCACCATCCACCATCTCACCACTCCACCACCCCACCACCCACCACCGTACCATCTCACCACCCACCATCTCACCATCCACCATCTCACCACCCCACCACCCACCATCCACCACCCCACCACCCACCACCGTACCATCTCACTATCCACTGTCTCACCATCTCACCACCCACCACCTCACCATCTCACCACCCACCACCCCACCACCCACCATCTCACCACCCCAGCTCCACTTGTACTGCAGTGAACGTGGCAATTTCCTCTGTCACAATCTGTGATATTCATAACAAAGTCTTTTATGAAATCCTGGAGGATATCTCTGGATTCGATTCCTTGTTTGGTTATCTCGTTTCAGGGGAGTCTCTCACTCTTCACGTGCAAGTGGTGTTATTTCTGTGTGTATTGTGTAGTGGGTGTTGAATGAAAGAGCCTCTGCCCTAATACGCAATACCTGGTCATTGTACAAGCAATCAGACATCTTGTGGGCATCAAACACAGGAGGCACTGGGTTAGAGAGGTTGTTGGATTGTACACCCAGGTGACTGTATTTCAAACGATGACCAGATTAGGGAGGCTACAGAGGTAGCTTGATTGTCTTGTGTTCTTCACTGACTGTATCTCTGACAGTGGTGAGATCTGGGAAATGTTATGCGTATTGTTGAGAGGCGGAGTTTCCACAATTGCAGTTAGTTATCCATATTCTCGAATGGTTTGCTTCATTGGTGTCTGTTTCTGTGATCACCACAGACTGGTTTGAAGTCTACTGACATTGTTCTTGAGGTGGGGCCGGGCACAGGAAACCTCACTGTGAAGTTGCTGGAGAAATGCAAAAAAGTGATTGCCTTTGAGGTAGACCCAAGGCTGGCCGCTGAGCTGCAAAAGAGAATCCAAGGAACGTGAGTCCACCAGTCTGTAGGTGTTTCTATCGACATCTTATTGTCCCACTTGCTGTTGTATAGTTACGTACGTACGTATGTATATACTTGCACATTGAGGTTTTGCTAAAAACTGTACATATTTGGTCACGCACACACGTGTGTATGTGTGTGTATTTGTGTGTGTGTGTGTGTGTGTGTGTGTGTGTGTATGTGTGTGTGTGTGTGTGTGTGTGTGTGTGTGTGTGTGTGTGTGTGTGTGTGTGTGTGTGTGTGTGTGTGTGTGTGTGCAAACATATTATCATTACCCATTTGTAGGGGTACGTATGTACGTATTTTTATCGGTCACAGTATTCTAGTATGCATGTACGTACATACGTACGTGCCTACGTATATACATAAGTGCATATGTATTTACATACGTAATATTATGGTGAATGTGTACTGAATTTACGTAAGTCTCCAAGGTTATTGTGCCCTACGTATGTATGTATGTATGTATGAGAAGCACTCAAAATTCCCAGAAATTCACTGTATTTACATGCATTAGTACCTTCCCACAAGTGTGATGTACGTACTGTACGCACACATACTGTACATACGTACATGTACGTACACACACATACTGTACATACTTACATAACTATATGCAGACGCATGTACTCGCACGTGTCTCTGTTGTAGAAATTCTTCAACATGCTACATGGATTTGGAGATCTTTTGTCTTCAGACAAATGCATGAAGCTTGCTACAATTCTTTCGCATCCACAATCACCAAAATTTATGCTCTTTTATCCACTATGGCTTCCTTGTGTACAACAAAACAGATTGAACCAGCACAGAATGGTCTACAGATTGTCTTTAGCGTGACCGTTTGTGTTGCTGAGTCTGCGGGAGTGGGAGCTTCTATCAACATGGCCCTATGGACAATGTTACAATTGTTGATATTTAATGCGTATTTACGTACATATGTACATAATACTGCAGTGGTGTGCTGTCCCGCGAGGCATGTTAATAGATCACTGTGAAGTTTTGATAGCCACTTGACTGAGCATTCTTTACATTCCAGCACTTACGTATATACCTACATGTGAATGGCAGGTTTTGATTAGTACAAGCATAGATACTCTATACTCCAGCATAGATACTCTATACTCCGGTACAGAGTATGGAGTATCTATGGTACAAGCGAATCTGATGCTAGTGTGCAGGGGGGGAAGGGGCTGATTGTAGGTGCAGTGTGGATGTGTGTGTGTGTGTGTGTGTGTGTGTGTGTGTGTGTGTGTGTGTGGATGTGTGTGTGTGTGTGTGTGTGTGTGTGTGTGTGTGTGTGTGTGTGTGTCTGTGTGTGTGTGTGTGTGTGTGCGCATGTGGTGTGTGTGTGTGTGTCTGTGTGTGTGTGTGTGTGTGTGTGCGTGTGTGTGTGTGTGTGTGTGTGTGTGTGTGTAAGCAATACCAATGAAGGTACATTTTGTGTGAGTATGTGAGCCTGGAATAGTAAGACAATGTGGGGTGGGACAAATGATAGAGAAGACCTACTCAAACTGGTCAACAGTATGCTGCAAAGTGTGACAGCAGCCATGATACCACAAGCAGAGCCTGTGCACACACACATTCGTATAGGGACATTTTTTAGAACAGTTCAAAGCCGATCTTCACAAACTGTCATCATTTACATACTTTTTCAGTGAGAATGACACCTTCGTGCACATTTTATGCGTTAAGCTTGTCAGCAATCTGAGATTGGGAGTATGCATACAAATGTACATACACATGTACATACGCATATGTACACATGTACATACACATGTATGTATGTACACATTTACATATGTACGCATGTATGTATGTACACATGTACATACGCATGTACGTACGTACACATGCATGTACATACGTATGTCCTTGTATGTGTCTGTATGTATCCAGCTTAAACTGCGATCTAAAATCTCTACTTGTGTCTGCAGTGTGACCTTTCTTTCACATACATACATACAGACATAAGGAGAAAGGGAGACAGTGGGGGAGAGAAGAATTTGCATGAATTTTGCATGTGGTAGACAGGAAGTCAGATACGTATCTCTGGCAATATTGCAGTTACGTATATTAGATTACATACGAACATACGTATGTACGTATTTTTGATCTATTTTATTGCCGAGTGTGAACTTGGAGACATGTAGTTATGTACGTATGTGGGACTTCACATGTTAGCAGATGGTTGATGAAATTTGAAGCTTTCTAGTTTGACCTGTGTGTGTGTTTGTGTGTGGGTGTGTGGCTGTTTTGTCGAATTGTCACCTGAGGTATAGAATTTTAATTATATAACATGTTTGTATAGTATGTGTCAAAGTATGTATAATGTGTTACCTCCTGGTCACTTTTGTAGTCCCTAATCCTGGTACTGACTCATTGTCTCTGTACTGCTGGTGCTATCAATTTTGAGAAAACCCACTTACTGTACATGTGTGTGTTCTTGTCTGTCTGTGTGTGTGTGTGTGTGTGTGTGTGTGTGTGTGTGTGTGTGTGTGTGTGTGTGTGTGTGTGTATGTCTGTGTATATGTGTGTGTGTGTATGTGTGTGTGCACGTGTGCACCCGCGTGTGTGTGCGTGTGTGTGCGTGTGTATTTGTCCTTGTCATGTTGTTTACATGCATACATGCTGGCAAGTACATACATGCATATTTGTGAATGTGCAAGTGGTTTCTCACCCATGTTATTCTTTGAAGCTGTGTTTATACAACACGTCATGGGTAAAAGTACACAGATTCTTGCCCTGCATGTGTTGACCTGTGGGTCAGAGTGGTGTATGCCACATATTACCGGAAATTTTGGTGAAATCACATTCGACGATTTGCATGAAAGTTGGATGTATAACATATTGGCGATAGTAAAATTTGGCAAGTATTAGAGGGTCCAAAGACTGTGCAGAATTTCACTGGCTATGCTAATCCATGGAAACCTACACTATTATAAAGAAAGAGAAACTGGAAGAAGCACAAGGCTTTATATAAAGGTAGATCATTACCAGCTGTACACATCGATAAAACCTCTTTCGTTATGGGATAAATATCAATTTAAAATTTACATAAATTTGTATTAAATGTTTTTGTAAGTATTTCTTATTCATGATAGTTTGTCAGTAGTTAGTATGCTTGTCATTTTTGGAAAGGATTCAGAGTTCCGTTCTGTGCTGCCATTTTTCCAATTACTAGAGAATTTATGTGTGCTAGTAATAGAGATGTTTGAAATAATACTAGAATAGTAATAAGTGACTGTTCAGCAAGTGATTGGAGTGTGTGGGGCAGCAGCCCCCCATGAGTTGTTTAACAGCTGTGATGGCCAAATATGGTAGGCATTAATTGAATTATATTTTTATTGTTATTCTTGGAAAATTTTGTTAATCTTATAATTATGCAGTGACTAAATATACCTTACTATTTATAGTAAATCAGATGATGTACGTAATGTATGCAGTGACACATACGTGTACATAACACACACACACACACACACACACACACACACACACACACACACACACACACACACACACACACACACACACACAAAACACACCACACACACACACACACACACACACACACACACACACACACACACACACACACACACCACACACACACATGCACACACACACACACACACACACACACACACACACACACACACACACACACACACACACACACACACACACACACACACACACACACACACACACACACACACACACACACCACACACACACACACACACACCACACACACACACACACACACACACACACACACACACACACACACACCACGCACACACACAATGTCATACGTTTTACCATTTACAGGCATTTGGTGTGATCACATACTTTTGGGTGTGGTCTTATTCAGAGTTCAAGTTGGCTATGAATATTGTGCATAGAATTATTATTATATTCCCTATATGGGCCTTGCAACCTATCCCCTGGACTCTCACATGACAGTTGGAAGAGGATGTCTGTTATTTTTCCTAGTATTTTGGTGACCACTTTTCCTCTTCAAACATCAAGGAACATCTGTTCAGTGTTTCCTGGGCTGTGTCTTAGGGAGAACTCACAAAACCACCCTCACTCCATCCCCACCCCTCCACCCCCGCATACTCGTAGGTTTATTTCAATATAAACAGTTGCTTACTGACTTGCACTCACAGGAAGACCCTCCTATACGTATGTACATACCTAATGTTATGTACATACATATGTATATTGTGGTACTCTGCTTGCACACACACACACGAACACGCACACACACACACACACACACACACACACACACACACACACATACACACACGCACGCACACACACGCACGCACGCACACACATGCACACACACATGCACATGATCACACACTTGTATGTACGCACCCACAGATTGTCCTCAGATCATTGTATACAATGTGCGTGATATTGCATCTGTATACGATGCAAACGACTTTGTAAGATTTGATGTGGGCTCATAGTTTGTGTGGACAGAGTGGTTACATGTTCCATTGCATGCATACTTTATACATTGACATCACTTCAAGGTACTGCATACTTAGTGACATGAGAATGTGATGTATTTACACATAATACTAATGCGTGGAAGCCTTTGAGGGTAGATTGTTTTGGGTGGACAGCTACCTTGAACTATCTGAACTTATGATGTGTGTACGTATGTTATGGTATGTCAGGAAGCAGGGGTGGCTCCATAGCCTTCGGGTTAGGGGGGAGGAGGGGCTTGACATTGATTTATGTTGGTAATGCAGCCATGCACGGGATAACTATTACAGTCACACTTCTTTACAACAGCACCGTACACTGTTTCCACTACAACATGCTGCTAAACCAACTTGTTGTCGAGACCAGTATACATTGTGTACAGAGACCAGTGAAGCAGCTCCAAACATGTGTGTTGTTGGTGAGAAGTGACATCATGTCAAGTGGCTTTGCATGAAGGCTTGACTGTGTTATTTTAGCGTACATATTGAACCCTAATAGATGATTTGTAAATCAAATATAGTGAGGACACACAGGGGGGCCTCTTATAACAAATTACCCTTGTAGTAACACCACTCTATAGCAGGTGGCTTAGTGGAAACCTCTGTATAGCAATTGTTATCAGGTCCCAATGTGTCCGTTGTAGAGAGGCTCCACGGTATATGTGGGAATGACAGTGTGGCGTCCGGGTGAAGAAATGACACAGGAAGTGTTGGCAAGTCCATCTCTTATTGGGTGGATATGTGGGAATGCAGTTCTCCGTTCCCATACGTGTGTACATATGTACTAACTATGCAAAGTGGGACATTTGTGGTTGGAACACAATAGTACTACATAGTAGGAAACCCCAGCTAGGGCTTAAATTTGCTGGTTTGGCAATGTCTACGGAAGCTCTCCAAATGAGTGTTCTGCTAGTGTTGTCTGTTCTGTGATATACTAGACTCGGTATAATTGCCCAATCACTAACTTTACATGTCCTCTGGAGGCTGAGTGGACAAGTGCAATAGTTGTCAAAGCTTCCTGCTAAAGTGCAAAGTCTTCAAAGCTTCCTGCTAATTTTTTCTCTGTTTTTTTTTAAATTGTGTTGATATCCTTTATGTTGTAATCTCTGCAGAAAACACCTGTTCTGCAAAAATTACATCGTAGTTTAGCCCATCATCTCACTGGAGTGGTCCATGTTTTCGTATAGTTTTATACCACAGATTGATAATTTGTATGAAATTCAATATTACAGCCGAAAGGACACTTTGTGGGACCCTCTTTTGTCCTTGGTAAGGAAGTTGTCCTCTTTGAGAGATTAAAAATGTATTGGAACTATAGGGAGAAAATATTTTCAACCTCAAGCTGTGTCCTTTGTAGAGAGAATGTCCTTTTTTCAGAGTGTCTGCTTTCAGAGTTTTCTCTGTAATCAGTTAAAATGGCAGCTTATAACCAATGTACATACATGGTCTGACCAGCTACGAATGCCTTGCGCTGGACCTACATCCGGTTATTATCTTCTATGAGCTGTTCAGCAAGTGTCCAGTTCCTCTACCTGTGCAGTGAACCTCTTATAACGAACTCCTCTAATAGCAAAAACCTCTCTATAACAGACTCCTTTTGTGCGCCCAGAGAGATTGCTATGCGTTGAAAATAACCTCTGAATAGTGGAAACCTCTGTATAACAAACTGTTTTTTAATTCCCAAGGTGTCCGTTATAGAGAGGTTCTAGATCTACTGTATGTGTCTGGGAAGCAACCTGACATAATATTCATGTACGTATTCCTTTGTCATCCTCTGCAAGCTGTACACCAAGTGTCAGACTGCTGGCTGTACCCACATATGCCTTGTCAGCATTATGATATAATATTCATGTACTAGGTATGTATGTATGTACATTCCTACATCGCCCTCTGTAACCTGTGCGCCAAGTTTCCTACATTGCCCTCAGTAACCTGTGCACCAAGTTTCCTACACCGCCCTCTGTAAGCTATGCGCCAAGTTTCGTATTTTCTGCATATCAGCATTTAGACATGAATCTATGTACGTATGTAGAGTGTGTAGTTTCCTACTCACCTTCACTAGTGTAAACAAGAACAGGATGTGATAAGTGCACTGAGCAGATGGACATTTACACACATGACTGATGTTATTTGTTTTTTTATGAATAGATTTACCCATGCCTTGCGTGATCTCATTACTTTCGGAGAGTGGGTTTACCCAGAAGTCTTGGGTGGTATTTGGTCTGTAGGAATACAGCGGAACATCCAGTAGCGGACTCTCCCTAATTAGGACACAGTATACTAACCCTCTCTACAAAGGACATGACTTACAGTCCCAGTATAATTCCTACAATACATTTTGAACCTCTCAAAGAGGAAAACCTCTCGACAACGAACAAATCAGCTGAGTTTATGTTGTCCCCAAAGTGTTCTTTATTCAAAGCTGTGGATTCTTTGGCTATGTACTGTATGTACATGTTATGTATGTACGTATGTGTGTATGTACAGCTTTTCTCCACATGAGGTGGTGACTGCAATTCATCAATCTCAAGCTTTGTGGTTGGTCTAGTGTGTTACTAGGTACGTATGTACATACGTATGCACCTACGTACATATGTACAGTGCAGCGCTGATGATCTACTACAACTGGGACAGTCAATTTTATGATGGATGGGGAGGTTGGTGGATTAGAGAGGTACTTACATACGTAGGTATGTGTTGTGTTGTATTTCTGCCTTTGGTCTGTGTAAGCTTAGTGGATAGCAGGTTGGAGTGTGTGTGTGCATTATGTGAGTGTGTCACAGTGTGTGTGTGCGTGCGTGTGTGCGTGTGTGTGTGTGTGTGTGGGTGTATGCATGCGTGCATGCATGTGTCACGTACAGTGTGTGTGTGTGTGTGTGTGTGTGTGTGTGTGTGTGTGTGTGTGTGTATGTGTGTGTGTGTGCATGTAAACAAGTAGTTTGAGTTGAGAACTTAGTGGGGCTGCTACCACAGGCATTTGATTTGTATATGCATCATTGAATGTAACTGATACAGTTGACCAGTCAATGAACGCAATGTTTCATCTTCTAGTTTTAGTAAACTTTAACAATTATTTTGAAAACAATTTCTGTTGTAGCTTCTATGTTTCCCTCTTCTGTACTCCTTTTGCCTTTGTCCTGTCGTGGTATATCTGGTCCAGTCAGTAATTTTGGTCCGGGTGGGCTTTTATCAATACTAAACCGAACCAACCCCTAACACTAAGGCCTCAACGATAGATTTTGCATTTGAGAAGCACCCACGCTGAGCCAGAAGTACCACGACAGTCCTCTTTCCTTCGTACTCAACGTCATACGTACATCATTTTGTTTTCCTGCAATGCAGCATTTTGTTCCCATCTATCCATCATGGTCTTTATTATTCCCATCTATCCGCCATGGTCTTTATTCCCATCTATCCACCATGGTCTTTATTCCCATCTATCCATCATGGTCTTTATTCCCATCTATCCGTCATGGTCTCAATTCCCATCTATCCGTCATGGTCTTTATTCCCATCCATCCGTCATGGTCTCAATTCCCATCTATCCGTCATGGTCTTTATTCCCATCCATCCGTCATGGTCTTTATTCCCATCTATCTGTCGTGGTCTTTATCAATCAGATTTCTCTGAAGTAAGGTCTCCTTTAATGCAGACACCACTAGGGCTACAACAAACAGCCCTGTATGACAAAGTGTCCTTGTTTTGGGGAGTTGAAGTGTACACGTGTTAATGGGAGGGATTTCAAATGGAACAGAGTTATGGTGTCCTGTTATTGAAAGAGGTCACACATTAAAGTGTGTTAAGAATCACTCTATAATCTGACATTTTTTTTCAAACCCCATTGAGCGTCAGTTTGGAGGGGCTTCACTCTACTGTGGTTGTCTGTTGTTTGGTGACACCCATGGTGTGTTTTACAATCACTTGAACTCACTTCCTGCATCATCATTGTCACTTGAACTCTACAAGTACCCGGTGTGTTGTAATTCGGTGACATAATCACTTTTGGTTTTCCCCATTGTCCCTTTGGGTAAGAATTTTTTAGTGAGGCAGACGTGAAGAACGGCCACAACTGACCTTACTGTTCTTGTGTACTTGTTATTCAGTCAAACTTGGTTGGTAAGTACAGTAAAGCCTGTATTGAAGACCCCCAGCATAGAAGGACCACCTGTCTATAGAGACCACTGTTGGCTGGTCCTGGATCCACTAAAGCAACACTATTGCACCTCTACATAAAGACCACCTGTCTATAGAGACCACGATTACTTGGTCCCTTGAGTGGTCGTTATCAACACTTTTGTAAGTACTTCCTTTTTAGCTGGCCCTTGATGGTATTGGTATGCTTAGCATTACACTGTCACTCAGCCCCATTTTCAATCCCCCACATGGACATGTATACATACATGTAAATCCTCCAAAAGAAGGACACCTCCATACACAGGACAGCCTACGGTACCAATGGTGTCCTTAATAGAGTTTTTTTAACTGTATACTTACTGTATGATCGAAGCATTTGGTGTATAGAATATTTGGGTATGTGTGGATGAACATACGTACGTATGTGTGTGTGTAACCTAAATTGGTGTTGTGTCTCTGTGGCCTGACCAGTGTGGCTTTGTGACAGGGAGGAAAGCAAGAACATGTGGGGTGCTTATAGCAGATCAAATCCTCACAACATCTTTCACCAGCGTGCTATAAGGCCTTTTCGGAGAATACCACCCCTCATCAGTAGCACTGGATGACATCCTTGACAGCCAGGACCCAACTGAAAAACTGAGGATAGACTGTACTGAGGACCAGTAAAAGTCACTTCTTTGATCTGCCAAAAATAGCTGTAGTCACAGGGGAGAAGCAAAGTTGAAGTGGAGATACGTAGCATATTTATTCAGCACTGTACAGTGAATTCTCAATCCACCAAACTCTTTTATCCGCCATCAAGTTTGTGCATGGATTGATTGAAAAGGCTGCCCAAATTTTCCAAGATAATTTGTGGCAAATTGACGAAAATTCACTGTACAGTGATACCTCTATAATCTGACATTTTCTCTAATCCAACCATCATATGAGGTGCAGTCACCATATCTAATCCAACACTCGATGGGGCTTGAAGAAAGTGTTGGATTAGGAGGTTGTTAGATCACAGAGTGACTCTAGGAGTACTTTGATATGGTGACTCTACCTTATAAGATGGTCGGATTACAAAGGTCTCAGATTGCAGAGGTATTATATTATGCTAAGCGTCACTCTTTAATTCCCCATTTTTCAAGCCCCATCAAGAGCATAGCCAGGATTTTTTTCTACTGAGGCAAAACCTTGAATCTATAGCCAATTTATATAGTGTAACATTGAATTGTTTGTAAAATCATAATCACTCTATATTATGTAGAGTGTCTATGGTAGTATTCATGATCACGATGCACATCATTCAAGCAGCACATGGCTGGTCAGCTGGTGCGAGCTCTATTTTTGGAACAAATATGGCGGAATCGAGTGGCACTGACTGGAAGCTCAAACTAATCACGCTACTCTAGAGTTTTCTTAAGTTAATACATCATAGCATCTCTAGGACATTTGTGTGTTCTTGAATTCAGTATGTAAAAAGCTTAGCGCTCTAAGTCACATTTTGTCAGTTCTCACATTTGTCCAAATATCCTTAGAATATTTCTCATGGTTAGAATTTCATCCGACGTAAATGCCTCGGTTGCCTCATAGCTGGCTACGCCCTTGCCCATTGAGTGTCAGATTAGGGAAGTTTCACTGTATGTACGTATGTACATTATTATTTTATTATTATGTAGGCACATTTGCCTCTGTTTCTGTCTTACGACTAGTACACTGTCAGTATTATACAGATTACCGTATGCACTTCAATTCTCGTGCAACTAAACTTTCACAGTATTTGCAGATTCTTAGCCATCCACGAAACTTTACACCTGTGAAAATTTAGATTGGGCTCTTGTGCAATGGCAAAACATGGCCGTCCACGAATATAAAACTGCGAAAATCGCTAAAAGTCAAGATCCGTGAAAATTGCATCTCACAAAAGTTAAAGCGTATACAGTAGTTGACTTTATATATTGTTATACATGGTATTACAGTACACTATTATTAGTAGTACACTATCAATATTATACAGATTAGCTGACTTTACTGTTATATTGTACTGTAGTATCTTCGTGAACATGGTTCTAAGAAGACCATTGGGAGCACAGTGAACAGACATGTATAGTGAAGCCTTGGTTAGGGACACCATTCGGGCCACAATACACTTTCGCTCTTACGTGGGTGTCCTTGTTTCGGGGAGTTCATGTGTCACTGTGAGTGATTTTAAACTGGCAGAATGATGGTGCCCTGTTAAAGGAGGTGGCTGGGTGTCTTTCATGAAGGTTTCACTGCTCCTCTGACAGCTAGCGCTCGTCACAATTGCAAGGTGAATTGCTTTGGTCAAGCTCCTATCAACCTTAGTACTATCAGTTGTATTGTATTTCATTTGATGCCTTCAAATGTTGCATGTTAGACATGTTATCAATTGTACAGCAGTGGTAGCCAGTATCAAATAACTGACCGATGACTCACTCTACTATTTCTACTTCAGTTACACAAACATTACACGATGTTAGCACCCCCCCCTCCCCTTACTAGATGTACAGACCGGTGTACGTATGTTAGGGAGTTATTTAAGTACATGGTGTTGTTGCCGATGGGGTTGGTTCTCTACTCCTCTAAGTATCCCGTGCATACCCCGCTTGATCCTACCCCACTCGATCATACCCCCTGTAGTCCCAAACATTCTCTAAACTAGATGTGAGTAATTTGAAGTTCAGTTTACTTGAAATCCATTGTCACCATTATCATAACTGTGTGAGCATGTAAGTAATAGTTGTATCCTGCCTTGGTGTGCTACAGCAGCCATAAAGTGCTAATAAATTGACCGAGGGTGCAGCCCGAGGTCAATTAATTGGCACTTTATGCTGCTGTAGCACACCAAGGCAGGATGCAACTATTATGTGTCATGGTGAAGCAAAACACTGCAAAATGTGACAATTGACAACTACTAATTAATGAGGCATGAATGGGTTTTGGCTGGCAGGAGATTGACAAGACCCTTGACCTGGGCTACATCAGAGTAGCAGGGCTACATCGTGAATGTAAGCCCGGGGTACTCTTTGATCCACCCAACTTTCACCCCCGCACCATGACACATGTACGTATGTACATACGTACATGTGTATATTTGTACCAGGTCCTGTATTGTGTATCCTGTGTAAATCACACCATGAAGTGTTCATGTGTGGTGGTCAAGTGAATTATGTAGAGCTCTAGGTGATGGACATATGAACAATTCTCAGCACATACATACAGTAACACACACACACACACACACACACACACACACACACACACACACACACACACACACACACACACACACAGCACACAACACACACACACACACACACACACACACACACACACACAAACACACTTGCACACACACACACACACACACGAACACACACACACATGAACACACATGTACACGTACACGCACACACGCACACACACACACACACACACACATACACACACACACACACATACACATACACACACACACACATGCACACGCGCGCGCACACACACACACACACACACACACACACACACACACACACACGCACACACACACACACACTTGTGTGCACACATGTTTAACATGCACACATACACAAACACACACACACACGCACATACACATCACACAATTGTCAGTACTTGTTGTCCTGGACAAGCACAATCTATCAATCAATAGTATCGTTGTGTGGTATGTTGCACTAGTTTTGCAGGACAATCATTGTTTGCAGGATATTCTGTCATGTTTTGCACGAATGTAGCTAGAAAATTTACCATGCATCCATGAAATCTGCATGAAGGCATTTTCAACCAAAATGGTGCAAATTGTTTCGCAAACAAAACATTGTGCATCTTATCAAAGTGTTATTGTAAGAAAACGTACTGCACATCCGGTTTATGCTTGGCCTCATATGATTTCCAAGACATTTGTTCTAGTTTCAGGCACAGCTGGACAGATTTAATTTCTGTGGCTGTCCTGGCAACTGTATATAACTATGGGAAAGGCTCATGGGTTTGAGGGGGGGGGGGGGGGACATGCTGATTTTGACAAATGGATGGGATTGGCTGCAGTGTATGACATGTAGTACAAGTGTTTGTTGGAGTTTTTATGCCTTTTTGTTGAAAATGCGTCCAGTTTTTCTCAGTATGGTGGGCTTGGAGTGGAACCACCTTGGTATGGTGGGCTTGGGGTGGAACCATCTTGGTATCGTGGGATTGGGGGTGGAACCACCGTGGTATCGTGGGATTGGGGTGGAACCACCTTGATATGGTGGGCTTGGGGGTGGAACCACCTTAGTATGGTGATCTTGGGGTGGAACCACCTTAGTTTGGTGAGCTTGGGGTGGAACCACCTTGGTATGGTGGGCTTGGGGGTGGAACCACCTTGGTATGGTGAGCTTGTGGTGGAACCACCTTGGTATGGTAAGCTTGTGGTGGAACCGCCTTGGTATGGTGGGCTTAGGGGTGGAACCACCTTGGTAGGTTGGACTTGGGGTGGAACCACCTTGGTATGGTGGGCTTGGGGTGGAACCTCCTTGGTATGGTGGGCTTGGGGTAGAACCACCTTGGTATGGTGGGCTTGGGGGTGGAACCACCTTGGTATTGTGGGATTGGGGTGGAACTACCTTGGTAGGTTGGACTTGGGGGTGGAACCACCTTGGCATGTTTTCACACTGTCTGCTTTGAGGGAGCAATGAAGAAGGGGGTTGTTATGGTCCTTTTTATGTATATACATATATATGTACGTGTGTATATGGTCCATTGGATGTATTAATATAACAATACATTTTCTATGGACTTCTTCTATTGCTACATTAGTTCATTGTACTACGTATTTCTTGATTCTCCAGTCCCTTTGCCAGTAAGCTGCAGCTGATTATTGGAGACGTTTTGAAAGGAGATCTCCCTTATTTTGACGTGTGTGTAGCAAATCTTCCTTATCAGATATCTTCACCTTTCATTTTCAAACTTCTGTTACATCGCCCATTTTTCAGGTTAGCCTCACAAGTGTGCATGAACACATGTTCCTACATATATACATGTATGAACGTATGTGTGCAAACCTACACACACACACACACACACACACACACACACACACACACACGCACACACACACACACACACACACACACACACACACACACACACACACACATACACACACACACATACACACACACACACACACACACACACACACACACACACAACACACACACACACACACACACACACACACACACATCTTTCCCTTAAGTGTATTTTAACATTTATGTATGGAAGTGTTTGCAATTTTTCATGAACGCACCTACGTAAATATATACTTTTCTCAAGCAATTATTTGTACATACGTATGTGTGTCGTTGACTATGCGTGGCCAGGATTGTTGCACATTATTTTCGTATGGTGTGCAGGTGTGCGGTGCTAATGTTTCAGAGAGAGTTTGCTCAACGCCTGGTGGCCAAACCGAGTGAAAAGCTATACTGTCGGCTGTCCCTTAACACGCAGATGTTGGCTAGAGTTAGCCATTTGATGAAGGTGAGTTCTGTATGTGTTGTCCGTTTGTGTTGTTATAAGTGTGTACAGTTTGAAAGTTGTAAGATGGAATTTCACTACCCAGGAAAGGGTGACATGCAGAAATTACCAAGGTATGTACATATGTACATACGAAGGGCTCCGTACAGGATTTGGGGTTATGGAGGGCAAATTGAGATTCCCAAAATTTTAGGTGGGGCAATGCAATATGGAAGTGTGAATGTGTATACAGAGATGGGAAGGGGGGGAGGTAACTATGCTTAGGCCTTCTTTTAGGGAGATTGGAAAGATAAATCTGTGGTATTAAGAAGATGTATATTGTGTATTATTAGGTAGGGAGGGTCTGGGGTATGCTTCCCCAGAGAAATTTGCTTTTTAGGCTTTTGTAAGGTGGTAATTGTGGCCATTTAGATCACTCCAGCAGGTTTGTAAATCCATCACTG
>CAUJGJ010000125.1:857500-892500 GCA_963170055.1 Halisarca cf. caerulea
ACAACTGCAATATAGTGTTAACGGGTTACAGCTATATATTATCATGGACAAATTATGCGTATAATAATATTATATTGATGTACATATACGTTAATGTATATATTACACAGAAGTGCATGTTTACACATATATTACATAAAAGTCATACATATGCATGTACATACGCGTACATACATGCGTATACATACATGCATACATGGACACAAATGCATATATACACACTTATTATCTTTTCAAACATGCAATGGCTATTAACCATAGACAGTAGCGAAATACAGCCGAATCTGTTATTTAACAATCAACTATTATAGTATAGTAGAACTGTATATACACACAAGTTCACATATAATTAGTACATTATTATTAGTGTATAATATATATAACTACACACACACAGTGACGCGACAACTCATGTCATTAGAGCAGAGTACACGAGACTGCTGTTGTATTTGGAGAGATGGCTCTTGTTTGGCTGAAGGTTTCGTGTATAGCGAAGTACAGTGTCTGTCATTTGGTGTCTGGTAGCACTCAACCTCTCTATACGTGACAGAATTAAGTGTGCAGCTCACCTCAATGAAGCTATTCAAATGCATATACCATAAATCATGACAAGATTGTGTATGTAATAGATTGCAACTTGGTGCTATTCACAATATACTGTATTTATAAATAATAAAACATTGCAAATTTATAGATTCCATGATATAATAAGAATGAACTATAGAACTTAATGTATAATTGTGTTATGAAAACATTGTGCAAAGGAATTTTAACCCGCAATATATAGCAATCTTTTCATGATTTAGAGATCTTTGTTGCAACTTATATATTAAGAAAGTTATGAACTATTGTACCATGCATACTCATCAGTGGCCTACACACATGCCGTGCATGTATACCCTCAGGTCTACTGTGTACATATCCTGCAGGGTTGTCAGTGGAATGTTACAGTAAATCTGGTCCGACTAGTAATTTTGGTTCGGGTGAGAGATTATCAATACTAAACCCTAACCAGCCCTACCCCTAGCACCTCAACAGTTGGAGTTTGTATTTAAGAAGCACTCATGCCAGTCCAAAAATATCGGGACCAGAATATTACTACTGTGCCAGTTCCACATACTTACCCTCCATGCTCGTCAGGGGTCTACATACGTACCCTGCTTGTTCGTCAATGGTCTACACACGTACCCTGCATGTTCATCAATGGTCTACACACGTACCCTGCTTGTTCGTCAATGGTCTACATACGTACCCTCCATGTTGGTCAATGGTCTACACACGTACCCTGCACTACACACGTACCCTCCATGCTCGTCAGGGGTCTACACACGTACCCTGCATGTTCGTCAATGGTCTACACGCGTACCCTGCATGTTAATCAATGGTCTACACACGTACCCTGCTTGTTCGTCAATGGTCTACACGCGTACCCTGCATGTTCGTCAATGGTATACACACGTACCCTGCATGTTCGTCAATGGTCTACACATGTACCCTGCACTACACACGTACCCTGCATGTTCGTCAATGGTCTAAATACGTGCATGCCCTCCATGCTTGTCAGTGGCCAGACAAATAGAGTATGTCCACATACATCAGCACACTGACAACGACATCTCACCTTTGTGGTTCAAAAAGTGGCTGACATGACCTCTCCATGTGTGTATGTTACCTTGCTCACAGCTCTAATACGGCAAGATGAACAGAAATGTTAAAAACTAGTTGTACACACAGTTATTCAAATCAAGGACTCAGGAGTACAGTGAGATAGAACTATTGAAAGAAATATTATACTGCAGGCCACGAGGTTAATAAACCAGAACCTATATATAAGGACTCATTTGTTGACACACAAAAGGATTATTGATACTGCTATACAATGTATATTCTATGCAAGTTCGAGGGGTCCTGTTTATATTGTCCAAATAACAAACCCTTCGAATTATTTCTCTATTAGCCATATCAAGTTGCCACGCGGGCACGTATCGTTTTGGAATCAGCGGATGAGCAGCCGAAAACACAGGAGAATGGTCCATTGTGGTTTAATTGTTCCTTTTGAGCGTTTGCCTGTCCTACAGTCCTTCACGCCGATTAGCTTCTCCAAGAACCGGGTTTCGGGGTAACGACCACACCCTTCGATAAGCGCCCACCGAGCTAATACAGAGCGAAATTTTACATTTTTTGCGGTTCTAAATTCACTTGTGCGAATTGATCATAGTTTTGACTATACAGATCGGCCACCTTTCAAGGTATGCTGTGGTTCATGCAGGTAATATAGGCAATAAAAGTGGTAATGTATTTGATTCGTTGCAAGATTTGCATGATACACACACTTCCTCATATTGCTAGCCTCATATTAGAACCCATTCCATGCACCCGCTTAGCCAGAAATGGGTCTAGCTGGGAACAAATCTCGTCACACCGCATGCTGCCAATCCATGCTGCTGGATGCAGTAACAAAAGAAATTTGCCTCTGGTTACAGATATAAATCACTGTCGTTTGGTTAGCACATAGTACTTTTCTATAATGATCAAACCACTGTGATAAGCCCATCCTTCAGTATGTACATACATTTTTTATCCAAGACCACAATAAGCCAACATGCAACTATCTTTTTATTTATATACGATTGCAAACTGAATGAAACTGTTTTCTTCCTTAGTCGATATGGCTTACTTTGTCCTTAGCAACATTGTGCGCTTGTGTGTGCATGCATGCGTGCATGGATGTGTATGTGTGTATGTGTGTCTGTGTGAGTGTGTGCTTCATGCATGCTTGCATGTGTGTGCATATGTGTATGTACACACACCTATCTACAAGGGCATGCAGTGGAACACATCTATAGGTTAATTAAAAGGCTGGTCACAAGAAGTCTTTGTTGTCACCTCCAAAATGCAACCACCTCCTTTAACAAGACTCCATTGCTCTGACCTATAAAATACCTCATATTGACATGTATACTTTTGAAATCCGAAATAAGTGCCCATTCATATACAGGATGGCTTACTGTTGTCCCAATGGTATCCTTATCACAGAAGTTGTGTACACAAATGTACAGAAAAAATGGCATTGAATTCTTTCCTTTGAGCTGCTGTGTATTAGTCTACTTCAAGTATATTTTATTGCTAGTGCAAGGATGGTTTTGAGGAACAGAGTTGAATGAATTGTCCCCGCAATTTTTAGAATAATTACAATAAGATTATTATAGAAGTGCTGCATCATGCATGCATGCTTTCAACATCAAGGCATCGGGATAATGATATTCATTGGCTATATTCAACCGTATGTTTCTAATTGTCTGTTCACAGGAACGCCGTGTACAATTCGGGTACTTTGTAAACCCAAGGGATTCAGGAATTCGAAGAGATGGGTAACGCACCAGGAGGGAAGAAGGATGATGCCGGTAATTTTAAAGAGTACTGTAGTCGTAAATGTTACTTTTTGAAGTACACTTTGATATTGCGGGGTTTGTTTGCACGATGCGTCGTACAGCTGACGATCCTTTGAGATACCTTTCAGATGCGGGAATTTATAGGACTCGATTCAGAAATTTAGCAGATGAACCCTTTTTACTTCAAGTAATGTATTTTAAATCGATTGTGTATACCTTGTATACCTGAAATGGTAGATAAAAGAATGGATAACCCATTCTTTGTTGTCCTTTTTCAATGCAGTTCGAGCTTTTATGGCACAGGCTAAAGCGGACTTCAACCAGAAATGGGATAACCCGCCCAAGGTTTGTGATTATGCTATGGTATACTGTTAACTTCCAGTTTTACTGGTTAGTTTTTGCATAGATTTCCGTTATGTTTGAAACCATGCTCGTCTGGAGGCCATTTTTGTTGTCATACTCTGTACTGTATGCGTGTACATAACCCCTCAACCCTTAGTTCAATTACCTCATCGCTTCTTTGTGTGTTTTGTGTGGAGATTAGCAAGGTTCTTACATCACACAGGAATTTCTTCATGTGATGTGTAAAGTTTGCATGTCAATAGATGTCTGGAATGCGTGTTTCTTAGTGACTGTACCAGCAAGTGATACTTGCCCCCAGCTTGTGTAAGCATGTGGGGGTGGCCGTACAAGTGTGAGGGGATGATCTGTACATGTGTGTGGAGGCGATCTGTACACATGTGTGGGGATGACCTGTACAACTATGGGGAAATGATCTGTACAAGTGTGAGCCCTACCTGTACAGGTGTGTAGGGCCTACGTACCTGTATAGATGTGTAGGGCCTACCTGTACAGTTGTGTAGGGCCTACCTGTACAGTTGTGTAGGGCCTACCTGTACAGGTGTGTAGGGCCTACCTGTACAGGTGTGTAGTGTACAAATGTTGGGAAGCTGAACTACAGACTGTTCTAGCATTTGGGGCCTGCCTTACTTTTTAAGCAAGTAATCAAGCCTTGTTTGTAACCAGGGGATTGTTCCAGTAGGTGGTTTTACAACAGTGTCTATAACATACGTACATACGTACATACATATGTAGTCATTGAATAGGCCCTTGTGCAGCCTCTTAGGAAACAAAGCCTGCTTGTGTTTTCAAAGAGGAGTGTAGCTTGTGAAGATCACCAAGCCCAACACACATGACTGAAGTGTTTGATTTGTAAGCTTGGCAGATTCCCCCTCCTGCCATCCATGCATGTAGAAGATCTGACGGTCCTGTATGTTTGTGTATACACTCTTGGATGATACGTACGTGCACTGCACACATTGTTCCCAATGCTGAAGGCTTGCTCACATGTGTAGAAAGTGCATGTACATATGTATATATTATTGTTATTGCACTACAAGCATGCGTACGTAATTAAAGTACCTAATACATATGTACGTGTGTACATACGTACGTATAGTACATACTGACTTTATGGTTCCTGTATATGAACGTATGTACGTATGTGTGTGGTCATTAGGATATGTTGCATGAGTAGCTTCTGTTTCTCTGCTGCACCCTTTTTGATACGCATTTTACAGTGCTGTTTGTATTATGAACATTTTTATATACGTACGTACGTATGGATCCTGTTTATACTTTATGTGTATTATATTATATGTATGTACGTACATACGTATATTATTATTACATACGTACATACAGTATGTATGTACTGTCAGTATTTTGAATAGTGCTATTGGTATTACGTATGAGCATGCATGTACATGTAACAGGCCAATCATCCATGTCTGCTGTTTGGTAACACACATGTTGCCACCATTTCATGTAGTGCGAATGGTGTGTTGGTATACTCTCAGCATGCTCTTGTGATGCTAGGAATTGACAAGTGGAAAACACATGTGTTCCCACTAAAGTTACTACTTGTAAATGTTTGCGAAGGTGCTGTGTGTGGCTCCATGCTAAAGTATGGGCATATACATGTACGTACATGCATACGTACATACGTACGTATGTGCATACACGCATGTACGTACGTACAAATTTGTGTGTGTGTGTGTGTGTGTGTGTACATACGTACAGACGTATGTATTTACATAGACAATGTACGTACATACATATTTTTTGCAATATATTGTTCGGAAATACATGCATACATATGTACATACGTATGTACATATGTATGTTCATAGTTGCTTATTGCTATATACTGTTATTGTTGCTTAGTACAATTCTGCATAAATGTCTAACAACTACTGTGTGAATAGAATTTGTTTAGATGTATTTTTCATAACATCTGTACATACGTACGTGTGTTTTGGCCTACAGTTCATACACCGACTTGTAGTAGGAAGCAGTCTTGACACTTTGTTTTACTACACAAATCTGCTTTTGTGGTGCCTAATGTGGGAAACACACACACACACAAATATGTATGTACAAACAGTGAAACTTCGTTAGTAGGTACAAGCTTAGTAGATATCATCAATGGCAGAGCTCAGTAAGTGCTTGCTGTCAGCAGTCTTTACAGTGTTATGGATGTCACTTTCACTACTGTATGTATGTACATACGTACATGAGGGAGGGAGAGAGAGCAAGGAGTACTTACCACCTACAATCATGTACGTACGTACGTTCATAGTATCCCAGGTGCATTTTTACTATCTTGGTAAATACGTACACTAGTGTGTATGTACGTGCGTACTTTGTAAGGGATGCAGAATCAGTATTTGTTACCCAAGTTACGTACGTATGTACTGGTAGGGATGGTTTGCATATGTGTGTATGTTTTTGTAGGAGCAGAGTGAGGAATATACGTAGTGAAACATCCTATCCCAACCATCTTTTGAGTTACAGTCACCATATTAGAGTTTGCTCTCCATAATTCAACAACCTGATCTAAAATTATGTATGTATGTGACATAAGCACTTATGTGAGTACGTACGTGCGTACATATTATATGTGCACACACACACACACACACACACACACACACACACACACACACACACACACACACACACACACACACACACACACACACACACACACACACACACACACACACACACACACACACACACTGTACTTTGTGTGTTAGTTGTGTAATGACCTCTGATGTCGGTTCCATTGCAAGTCATTTTCAACTAAGCATCCTATGGGTGCTTATATAATTAGCAAATGAAAATGTACTGAATGTTATGTACGTACATACGTATGTATGTACATAGCATTTACGTATTACTAGCATTTTTCTAAAGGAATAGTACACACACATCTTAGCTCCAGTGGAACTTGCTCTTTACGTACATATGTACATTCATATGTATGTAGATGCGTATGTAATACATACATACATATGTACAGTATGTATGTACTTAAGTGTATGTACATGCGTACATGCTTGCATGTAACTGATCCTTGCACAACTCTGTAGCTAGTGAGCCCCACTTCGTTTCCACCCCATGTATGTATGTACATACGTGGGGTGGCATATTTGTGCACACTACACTATTAGTAAGTACCATTCCTCAACAATACGTACGTACATACAGACATCCATTTGATACATGTGTACCTACAAAGAAGCCTCCTTTATATGTGTGCACATATACGTACAGTACATACGTACATACACACTGTGCAAATTCCTACATCCCGCAGCACATATGTATGTACTGTATAATGTGCTACACATGTGGGATGTAGGAATTTGCACAGTGTGCACTCAGTCCAACTAAACTCTGTCTAGCCCTGTACCCGTCTAGCCTTATGTACGTATGTGTAGCCCTACGTATGCTTGTCTAGCCCTATGCCTGTCTTGCCCTTTGCCCACCTAGCCCTGTACCGGTTTTGCAACTTACCCTTGTTCCAAGTGTTTTTGGAGAATCCTTTGATAATGTCTTTTTGCACGGTCCTGTGTCAATCCTACATCCTTTTACCATTTTTAAATGGTTTTTATACACCTTTACACTTTCTATCAAGTGTAGCATCACTGGGTTAGGTGTCTATGTACATACGTATAGTTAAGCACACAATGCAACATTCCCATTTGAGCCATAGAGCAATTTTGTTGCAATGCTGCTTTCTTTTGGATGAAAAAGATACCATAATTTCAGTATATATATTTAGTGTATCGCTAAAAATTCAATAACCGACCAAATTTACAGTACGTACGTATGTCCAAGCAAAAATTGAGATTGCTGGGACATACGTACATCCTAGCAAATCCAGAACCTTATTTACAACACTGTATGTACGTAGTTACGTATGTGTACGGTTTGTAATAGTTGTGGTGATTGATTGACTGAGGGGGAAGGAGCACACCAAGGCAGGATACAACTGTTATGTGTCACGGTGAAGCAAACAAGTGCAAAATGCGATAATTGACAACTACAAATTAATGAGGCATGAATGGGTTTTGGCTGGGCAGGTGATTGACAAGACCCTTAACCCGTGCTATTTCAGGATAGCAGGGCTACATTGTGGATGTAATCCCATGGTACTCTCATCCCCGTAATGTTTGCCCCGCATCATGATGTGCTCTTTAGCAACATTTTTCTTTTTTGAAAGTACACTGTTGTCTATTGGCAGCCATTTTTCTAGTATTATTTGTTATACCTAAAAATAGAAGCATAGAAGCCGGAATTCAGACATACGTATATGGTACATACATACGTACATATGTACGTATGTACTGTACTGTCTACTTTCATACTTACGTATGTACGTATGTACATTTGTACACATGTGCATGCTGATAAAGGAGTGTACTCGCACACACAACACAGCAATTACACACACACAACACACACACACACACACACACGCACGCATGCACACACACACACACACACACACACACACACACACACACACACACACACACACACACACACACACACACGTACACATACACACACGTACACACACACACACACACACACACACACACACACGTACACACACACACACACACACACACACACACACACACACACACACACCAGTTGTGCGGTAGGTGTACCCAGGTGAAGATCTATGTACGTACGTGTGTATATGCTCTCTAATTTCATGTATGAAAAGGTTTAGGCATGTGATGTGAATAGTATCTGTATCCTTCTGCTCAGTGTAGTGTTTCTTCTGTGCGTGGGCCTTGGTATCACATAATACATCTACAGCTGTATAGCTACTGTACATATGTATATAGTTTTTGCAGTTTCAGTTTCATAATTTCGTCCCCCTGGGGTCATTTATGTGTACTTCTACTCAAAGGGCACTGGATGTTTACTATGTATCTGCGTACATACATATGTACGTGGAAGCTGTATATACGTACATACACGTACAGTACATACAGTACGTATGTATTATGTGCCATGGAAGACCACAGGTACGTATGTACGTATATAATAGTATGTACTGTATACTTGTATGTATGTAAGTTGCTAGGTCTCGTATATGGACATACATACGTATGTACGTACATACTTAAGTATCTGCCAGCAATCCCAGGATGTTATACGTATCTGTATTGTGTGTGCACATACGTACAATGAACCTGTCCCAAAGACTACATGTCTAAAGGGACCACTCTAGGTTAGCCTATGGGCCACTTCACTGATACTAATGCGACTGTTTTCAAGGACAGCCTGTGTACAGAGACCACTTCAAACTGGTTCTTGAGTGGTCTTTGTGTATGTACAGGTTTTGCTGTAAGTAGAGTTCTTCAGAGCTCTTCACACTTCTTCATACAAAGTTACATCATATACAAACATAGGCTACCTTGGAAAGCCTCTCTTTTCCGGGTACACTACACATGCACGCACGCACGCTCATGTTGGATTGTGCATGTTCCCCTTGTTTCATACGTATGCTATGCAAACTTGTATCACTTCATTGCTCCAGTGAAGGTCAAAGCCCATCTTTTTCATACGTACTCCATACATTGTGGAATTGTGCCAGTTGGTAGCAGTTACTCTTTCTGCATCACTGAGTCAGTAATTCTGTATTTTATGTACGTGTGTGTGTGTGTGTTTGTGTGTGTGTGTGTGTGCGTGCGTGCGTGCATGTGTGCATGCATTCATGTGTAGTGTAATCTCTCTTAAGGTCACCTCAAAGTGCAGCCAACTCCTTTAACAGGACAACATATTATGTAGCTATGCCCCATTTGACATCCCTTGCATTGATATATGTAAATTTTTAAACTCTTGAAAGAAGGACACCTCCATGTACTGTGTATGTGTGTGTATCTGTTGAGATATTGTTTGAGTTCATTCCTCTCTCTCTTGTGATACAGAACACTGCAAAGATGGAGTCCTTTGAGCGCATGAAAACGCTTGGAACAGGTTCTTTTGGCCGTGTGATGCTCTCCAAACACAAGGAGACATCCGAGTACTATGCTTTGAAGATCCTTGACAAGCACAAAGTTGTGAAGCTGAAGCAAATTGAGCACACATTAAATGAGAAGAAGATTCTGGCGTCTGTCAACTTTCCCTTTTTGGTCAACCTTCAGTGGCATTTTAAGGTGTGAATGTCTGTGTATGCATGTCTGCCTTCCTGAAGCACACAAAGAATGTACACATAACAATTACATATACGTACATGCATTTGTATGTACATACGTATGTAACATTCGTTTGAGTATTTGTGTACGTACTTACATACATGCATAGCATACATATGTACGTACGTATGTACGTACATATGCTTCCAATGCAATGACACACAGATACTCTATGTGGGGTTTAGAGTATTTATGATGGCATACATGCATACATACATACATACATATGTACCTATGTCCATAGCACTGTCATAATGGCCATGTGAATTCTGTATTTCTACATGTACATATAATCGCATGTACGCTGTATGTACGTACGTACATATGTAGTTGTGAAGGTCAACTGTGTGCATACCTACGTACGTATGTACGTAAATACGTATGTACGTACGTACGTGTGTTGGTCCATTTTCTTACTGAGTATGTACGTACGTACATACGTTCGTGCATGCACACATACGTATGCACTCAAATGTAAAACCAGCCATTTATCTGTCCCTTTCCACAGGACAACAGTTACCTGTACATGGTACTGGAGTATGTACCTGGTGGGGAGATGTTCTCTCATCTCAGACGAATTGGAAGGTTCAGTGAAACCCATGCCAGATTCTACGCATCCCAAATTGTCTTAGCCTTTGAGTACCTCCACCACTTGGACATTGTGTACAGGTAAGTGCCTGTTTCCTTTGTGGGAATGTTAACATGCATATGCATATGTATATATACAGTAGAACCTCGTTAGTAAGAACACTGTTAACGAGTAATACCTGGTTAGGAAGTACAAGGATATGACACCCTAGCATATAACCCATAATACTAATCTATATGGTTAGCAAGTACGTACTACTGATAGTGAGTAGCAATTTGGAGGGTCCCCAGGTGTACTTGCTAACGAGGTTTGACTGTATATATATATATATATGTACATACATACGTACTTACATAAGGTTTTATACGTACATACATACGTACGTAAGCATCTGCGGAGTATTGTCAGATGATGTTTATGTTGGATGTTTTTTCCCCTCATACATACGTATGTACATATATAGAGATCTGAAACCAGAGAACATTTTAATTCACAATGACGGATACCTGAAGGTGTGTGTGTCGTGCGTACGTGTGTGCGTGTGTGTGTATCACATGTATGTGTGCATGTACATGTGGCCAGGTAGTATGTATGTACATGTACGTACGTACGTATTTTAGAATGTTAAACATATGTAGGACCTTCTGTTGACTTTCATATGTGCATTTTGTATATTTATGTATATTTTACAAGGCTGTAATTGATGGGGGAGGGGGGGAGGTTGGTACTTTCTCCCCAAATTGTAGCCCTAGTTTGCTTCACATACGTATGTACATACATGCGTACTGTACATTAAATGGAAATCAGTGTACATACACATGTATTCAGTAAGTACTTTTGTCCATCTGTATTACTATAGATAACTGACTTTGGCTTTGCCAAGAGGATCAAAGGGCGTACTTGGACTCTCTGTGGTACACCAGAGTATCTTGCACCAGAAATCATTCTCTCGAAGGTTTGTCTCACTGAGCTTGTGTGTGTGTGTGTGTGTGTGTGTGTGTGTGTGTGTGTATGTGTGTGTATATGTGTGTGTGTGTGTGTGTGTGTGTGTATGTGTGTGTGTGTGTGTGTATGTGTGTGTGTGTGTGTGTGTGTGTGTGTGTGTGTATGTGTGTGTGTGTGTGTGTGTGTGTGTGTGTGTGTGTGTGTGTATGTGTATGTGTGTGTGTGTGTGTGTGTGTGTGTATGTGCATGCATACGTGCATGTACATATGCTGAAGCAAGTCCAAGACAAACATATGTACGTACATGTGTAATGTGTGTGTGTTTGTACCTAACTTTATATGTACACATACGTACATGTACAAACCTTTATCCCCACCCCTTCACCATCACCAGTATCTCTGTACCCTCACACACTCACACACACACACACACACACACACACACACACACACACACACCTATATGTACCTGATCCACTGTTACCTTTCTCTTTGTAGGGGTACAACAAAGCAGTCGACTGGTGGGCGCTTGGTGTTCTTATTTATGAAATGGCAGCTGGATATCCTCCTTTCTTTGCCGACCAACCAATCCAGATCTATGAGAAGATTGTGTCTGGAAAGGTGTGGGCCGATAATGTGTTCAGTCAACATACATACGTATGTACATACGTACATTCCGATATATGTTGTGCCAATGCACTCATTAGTAAATCTGTTGTATATGCATACATACGTATGTATTAATCTCCATGTTATGTTACGTACGTATGCATACATATGTCAGCACAATATAGAAGGTATACGTACATACATATGTACATGCATACATATGCATATTTAGTAGATGCACATACGTACGTATGTACGTACATTTGAAATAAATGAAAAGCAAATTGTCCAGTTTTTACTACCTTAGGTACGCTTTCCATCCCACTTCACTGCTGACCTCAAAGACCTATTGCGTAATCTCCTTCAAGTAGACCTCACTAAGAGGTATGGCAACCTCAAGAATGGTGTTGCGGACATCAAGGGTCACAAGTGGTTCTCTTCAACAGACTGGATTGCCATTTATCACAAGAAGGTGTGTGTCACTTTGTGTGTGTGTGTGTGGGTGGGGGGTGCATTCGTGCGTGTATATGTGTGTACGTATGTGTGTGTGTGTGTGCATGTTTGTATTTGTGTGCATGCATGGGTGTGTACATTTGTGCATTTATGTGTGTGTGTGTGTGTGTGTGTGTGTGTGTGTGTGTGTGTGTGTGTGTGTGTGTATGCATGAGTGAGTGAGTGACTACATACGTACGTATGTGCATGTGTACCCATGAATCTCTCCTTAAGTTCCTGATGTCCCTGTAACATTATGTACAGTCTACCATCTGCACCACTGTATCTGGTAATGTGCTTAACTAGAAAGCCGTAAGTGATGCAGCAATTTCTGTGATTAATGAACCAAGATGTTGAATAGCCTGTGTGAATGATGAGTACATTGCTGTAGCTCTAGCAGTTGCGATAGACAGGTTTCTGTGTATGTATACGTAATTATTCAACACTGTACCTGTGTGTAGTGTGTAGAGTGAGTCCCATTTCAACCTTCTGTGCAGGTGGATGCTCCGTTCATCCCCAAGTGCAAGGGAGCAGGGGACACCAGTAACTTTGACGAGTACGACGAAGAACCGCTGCGTGTGGCCAGTTCGGAGAAGTATGCGCAAGAATTTGGAGATTTTTAGCTCCATCTAGTTCACTCGTAACACCATGCATGGCGTTAGATACTATATTGTTATTAATATTACTACTTACTGGGTATTTCATTGCATAGTTCAGTTATTGTTTTGCGTACTTCTAGTTTCATGTTGTATGTTTGTGTATGCACTTTTAGTGGGCCACTCAATATCATTGTTGAAAGTTATGTCATTTGATAATTAGCTTCGTAAGTATGTTCTGTGTAATATGACCATTTTGGAGATATGATCTTTAGTGAATTTATCATATTCCACATATAATGTCTTACAATGTGTTACATGCGGATGCATGCAGTTCCATTGAAATAGAAATTATGTATGTGTTAGTCCGTTTGAATTTGTATTGCATGTATGTAGTGCTGTGCAATATACCGAATAAATAGTAATACCGCGATATTTATTTGTGCAAAATTCAGATGCTTGCCAACTTATTCCTGTACCGTGATATCATGTGATCCCGCGATTTCTCTAAGGTTAGATCAGTATTAGAAGGAGTAAGCATAGTATGATATTTTTAAAGGATATGAAACTTAATCTTTGATCATGCATGGCTAATGCTTTCAAAATACGTTGAAACTTTTGATCGAGTGTGGAAGCACTAAATGGGTGCAAAAGGAGCATATCTGGCGCCATTGTTTTAATCTGTGCATGTGACAAGGATTCATTTGGAGCGCCACTCAGTATACCGTGATCATAGTAATACCGTGATAGAATGAGGGGATACATAATATTGAAACTGATAATTTGTTATACCGCACAGCTCTGCATGTATGTATGTATATATTGTATGTGTAGCTTGCAATCAGCACCTGCAGTGCATGGTGAAAGATTTAATTGCACTTGTCAGTCTGGAAATTGCATCCATGTCGTGCGGTGATTGTAGGCAACCAGCACATTAGAGGAAGTAAATAGATCTGATACATTGATCGAAGTCATTGCTTGTAGTCAGATCGATTTGTAATCTTGGAAAATATGTAATATATATATATATATATATATATATATATATAATAATAATAATATCATTACGTATGTATAGATTATCTATGGTAATATATAGTTAATTTTTCTACGTACGCTGTACAGATTCGATGGTTGAATATTAACATTGATGATAGTATATATACATGGCCTCCAAAGTTAAGAACAGTATATATATATATGTGTGTGTGTGTGTGTGTGTGTGTGTATATAACTAAGGGCAAGACAGGGATAATACCTAGTGGTATGGATGTGTGTACATTTAAATACACAAAGTTGTATATACAGGAAAAGATAGGCGACATTTATATGCTGATTCCATTGCAGGTGTGGCTGCATCTTGGCACTGTGTGGAGTGTGTGGTAGACTATATATGGACAGACTAGATAAAATTATTATTCATGCATGTGCATGTGCATCAGTGGATCGAGATTGTGCAGTCAATGGGCTCACGGAGCCAAACCGCTAATTTTTCCCCTTAGTGCTGGCAGGCATGCAAGTGTGCACGAATGGTATAGGGTCAGCTGTGGTAAAAAAGTGAAGGTCGAGGCATATGGGTTGTACCCAGACCGTCACTCGGACGCCATTTTATACCGCCGTATAAAATGGCGTCCGAGTGACGGTCTGGTCTGGGTACGAGACTAAGGTCGAGGTATATTATCTAAGTAGTGAAGATCTGAAGTATCTCGCTTGGTAAAATGTTGTCTGTTCTGTTTATGACACGTTCTTTATTGGAGAAGGCTTCATCCGCTGCTGGACTTTCTTTGAAGAAGGATCAAATCGAGACTCGATTTAGAGCCGTTTTCCCGGGAGAAGTACGGTCATTCGCTCAGTCTTGCCTAATACGAGCGGGCGCCACAGAAGAGCATGCTGCGTCTTTGGCAGAACTTCTGGTAGCTGCGGACACGCGAGGTCACTTCAGCCACGGACTAAATAGATTAGGTAAGAGATGTTACTTGCCTGTACTATTTACGTTTTTGCATAGTCAGGGTTCTATCTAGGATTAAAATTTCGGAGGGAAGCTTCAGTATTATAGTGCAAGTCTGCCGCGCGAGACATGCCCGTAGTTTGATGTGTGTACTGTATGTACACGTACAGCAGGTGTCTTTTATGATAATGATCCAGGGGGGTAATTACAAAGTATAGTAAGGGGCAGATATGCACATACTGTATGTGGTAGATCCTCGAGTGTCCTAGATGTCTATAAAACACATGCAGTGCAGTAATGTAAGTAGGTGCAGGTATGTGTGTGGGATTGTAGGGGTAAATATGTAACTAGGGGTGTGGGAGGGGTGTGTATGCTCCCCCAGGGATTATTTGAGTTTTTAGGTTAAATATGGTGGTATCTGAGGCCATTTTAGATGATTCAAGTGTGATTTTCATACTCAAGCAGGGGCTTCTCAATGGTAATTTGCACTGCAGTTGGATTTTTTGGAGTGGAAGCTGGAAAGTTTAGGGGTGGAAGCTCCCCCTCTTAGATAGAACCCTGCCAGTATAGAATATCTACAGTTGACCCTCGCTATAATGAACCCTGGATACAATGAACACCCTCCTTATATAACAAACATAGACCTTAATGTACACCTATTTGCTCTAATGTAAATGAACCCTGATATAGCGAACACCCTGATATAGTGAACACCCTGATATAGTGAACACCCTGATGTAGTGAACCTTTTCAGTGGTCCCGAGGGGGTTTGTTATGCTGAGGTTTGACTGCATATATGCGCACACACACACACACACACACACACACACACACACACACACACACACACACACACACACACACACACACACACACGTGCACACTACCTACGTAAGTTGTCTGTAGTTCTGAGTACGTATATCATCTGTACTTTGTAGTGGTCCCACACACAATGTAATTGTGCTTATTTCCCAATGACGTCTGTGCAGACATGTATGTGAAAGAAATTGACTCTGGTATTTGTGATGGGCGAGCTGCTCCCGAGGTGGTACAAGAAACACCTGCCACTGCCTTTGTTGATGGGAAGAATGGCATTGGACCGGTAAGGTGTTGCTGTTGGTGTAGCGTGTAAGTAGGTGTGATTAGAAATAAATCATACTATTCAGTTCCACGTTTTGCTTGTATGTACCGTACATACAGACATACAGTCAAAACCTCGTTGAGATAAACTTTAGGGGATCCGTAATTACGTAGTTCTCTTTGTCAGAAGTTCTTCTCATCACAATATATAGTGATACATGTCCAGTACTAGAGCAAACCAAACAGAGCTAGGAAATAAGGCTCTACTGAATAATATGGTATACTGTATAACCGGAAGCTTTTGTGAGGATTTTAAGTTGGTGAATTGGTGAGTTACATACCAAGTCACCATATTTTATTCCGCCAAAATTATCAGTCGGCTCCTTTTATTAGCTGAGAAGCAATGAGAACTAGTGGTCCACTTTAGCCAGGAATAGGGCCCGTACGGCAGATCAACATGATTCGAGAAGCATGACCAACAATCATTGCTCTGTGCTTCACAGCAATGCCAAACGGATCCTTGGTGTTCTTGGAGTCATAGCAGCATGGCAATTTTTCTCCAAAAGTAGGACTTCAAACATCTTATAATCAAATGTGATGCCCTCTAACACAACTTCTAATTGAAACGTTTCCATTGTGTGCAGGCAGTACGCTAGGCTGAAGCTGCATGACATAATGATATGGCACATGTGTAATGTGTTCATTTGCCAAATTTAAATTCGCCAATAACATTTTGAAAACAATTCGCCAAATTAACCAGCTATTATGGTATGTTCCAATAGATGGTCAGTCTAACCTCAGTGTAGCGTGTGTACTGTATAACCTCAGTGTGGTATATGTATGTACCGTGTAACCTCATTGTGGTATACGTACATTGCAACTTCATTGTAGCATAGTCTGGTGTTAATGGTGGTAAGGGTCGTCTACACCAGTCTAGGTACAATCCCAGCTGTGAGTTATTTGGAGTTTTGGGGGCTACCTACAGCAGTAGGTACGTGGCAGGGTGCAGGGAAACAAGTAATCCTAGTTAAAAACTCGTGGGGGTGACTGACTCAATGAGTTTTTAACACCACTAACCTATATTTATGTGTGTTACAGGTCGTTGGGACATTCTGCATGGACCTGGCCATCAAGAAGGCCAAGACAGTGGGTATAGCATGGGTGAACTGCACAGGTGAGCTCCTGAGGTCCCCCTTACAGTACATGCTTCTTAATCTACACATGTGTGTATGTATGTGGCATTGTCTGTTGACGTGTGCTGGTAGGTGCATATATCTCCCAAACTGTCTGTCTTCAGAACCACTACACATGTTGACCTGATGTGTGTGTGTGTGTGTGAGAGAGAGTGTGTGTGTGTATGCATGTGTGTGTGTGAGTGTGTGTGTGTGTGTGTGTGTGTGTGTGTGTGTGTGTGTGTGTGTTTGCGTGTTTGTCTGTGCCTACGTAAATGTGCATGCGGAGAACGGTAGTACATTGTGTATGTGTTGTAAACTGCAATGTCTACTGTGTGCTACTGTCTGTATGTCAGGGTCCAATCATTATGGAATAGCTGGCTGGTATGCCATCAGAGCAGCTGAGAATGGATTGATTGTGAGTATATTGTAGTTTGGTGTGTACGCCGCATATTTATGTAGGTTATATTGTAGTGTGGGGTGTACGCCGCATATTTATGTAGGGTATATTGTAGTGTGGTGTATACGCCGCATGTTTGTGTAGGGTATATTGTAGTGTGGTGTGTACGCCGCATGTTTATGTAGGGTATATTGTAGTGTGGTGTGTACGCCGCATGTTTATGATGTGTGCTGTGTCCTGTATTGTATTCAGTATTCTTTCACTGTGTTCTGTGTTTTGTATGGCAATTACTGTCTACCTACATCAGGGAATGTCCTTCACAAACACATCCCCATTGCAAGTGCCCACCAGGGCCAAGAAACCTGTTCTAGGTACCAATCCAATAGCCTTTGCAGCACCCGGAAGAAAAGGCGACCATTTTGTGCTCGACATGGCAACATCCACTGCTGCTCTTGGGAAGGTTGAAGTGTGTCATAGAAGGGAGATCCCCATACCTAATGCCTGGGGAGTGGACTCAGAAGGCATTGTAGGTTGTTATTCTACTTGTGTTGTCAGTGTGGGTGTATTGCCTCCCCATCCAGGCCATCTCTAAATTTCACCTCTTCTCTCTCCTCTCTCTCTCTCCCCTTGCACTCCCTCCCCCTGTCCAAACCCTCACTTTCCCCCTCCCCCTTTATTCTTTTCTCCCCCTCCTTAATTCTTCCTTTCTTCCTTCCTCTCTCTCCGCTCTTCTTCTTTCCCTTTCTTCCTCCGTGTCCTTCCTTTCTCCCTACCCTTTTTCCTCTCTCTCCCCCTCCTTCCTTCTTCTCTCCCCATCCTTCTGCCTTCCTTCCTCTCTCTCCATTCTTCTTCCTCCACCCTATTCCCCCTTCCCTTCTCTCAATTCTCCAGTAACATAAATAGTATTCATTATACTTACTGCTGATGCCTCTGTGTTCCTACGTAGGAGACAAATAATCCTTCTGAAGTGTTGAATGGAGGTGGACTGATGCCCCTTGGAGGTAGTGAACAGACGGCTGGATACAAGGGTTACGGATTAGCTGCCATGGTGGAGGTCTTGTGTGGGGTACTCAGTGGAGGACCCTTTGCCCACCACATCAGACGCTGGAAGAGTAGCAAAGAGATTGCTAATCTTGTGAGATATATTATGATCGCTACTAAGTTGACAGATTCTGTGTGTGGGCAGACATAATCCTGTACTTTGTTGTGTGTGCCATTGAGAAAATCTAGCAAACTGAAACAATCTCCTCATTTTAGGTGAGAGATGGAGGAGGGATTAGATACTAGGAGGTAAAAGGGGTTGAATCTTATCAAGATTAACTGTATAAAATTAATAGTCTATGAATAGAAATGATGATCCTGGCCGGATGGATGGGTGGACAGATGGTCCTTTATTTCCACTGCATGTGAACGCAGCCCTGATTGTGCTGAACTGTTGTGGTCTAAGGTTTCCATGTTCACTCATTTCTGTATGAATGCTTACATATGTAGTGTACCTCTCTAAACCAAACCCCCTTGGGACCGAAGAAATGATTCAGTTGAGAGAGATTTCTGTATTAGAGAGGTTCTATACATACTGTATGTATGACAAATGTAAAGAGTATATAGGACTTGGAAACACGTCCAGTTTAGAGAGGGTTCCAGATTACATAGGGTTCGGTTTAGAGAGGTATCACTGTACATATACTTGTACAAACATGCACATCCGCAACCACACAAAGACACACATAATATGTACAGTACACGTATATAAGATACATGCATACATACGTACATATGTATGTAGACATATACAAATATGCAGTGCCACACACACACACACACACACACACACACACACACACACACACACACACACACACACACACACACACACACACACACACACACACACACACACACACACACACACGTACACACACACACACACACACACACACACACACACACACACACACACACACACACAGACTTACACATACATACATGCACATACATGCATGCATGTATATGTATAATAATATGTACGTATATGTCCATAAACAACACGCTAAGGACACACACATGCGTATCAGCATGTATGTATCCTGTCATAATTTCCCTCTGTGGGCATCTTGTGAGATTTTCTCTTATGTATCCAGGGCCAGTCCTTCATGGCCATGAATCCAGATTGTTTTGCCCCTGGGTTCCAAGATAGACTACAAACCATGATGGATGAGCTACGCAACTTGGAACCAGTGAGTATGCGTTTTCTTTTAGTATCTGATTGCATGTTCAAACAATAATAATATTTGTGGCTGTACTTGATTTCCGAGTGCAATACTTGTATCACGAAGGAAGGTTATTCCAGTAGAACTATCGTGTAAACACTGTCACTTAGGTTGACAACTGAATTACCAACTGCTGCGCACTGGGAATGCTAAAGCCAAATCATGCACATGCTTAAATACAGAAGCACAAAAGTAAACTAATAGAACAGTAAGCACACAGTAATAGAAAGCAAAATAGAATCTTCAGTTAACTGCCAGTCACATGGCAACACTTGTAAGGATACAAAAATGATAAGCCTTTGTGACCTAACCTAGATAGTATGAGACCTAGACACTGTACAGACATGAAAGGTAAAAGGTGACTGTGTACAGTCCACCACACTTGGATAAGTACACACACAGATGTGCATGCATGCATGCACACATTTGCACACATGCACACATGCACACACATGTGCACACACACACACACACATGTACACATGCACACACACACGCACATACACACGCACGCATGCACACACGCACACACACATACACACATACAAGCACACACACACACATACGCATACGCATACGCGCGCACACACACACACACACACACACACACACACACACACACACACACACACACACACACACACACACACACACACACACACACACACACACAAGGAGGAAGATGCAGGCACAAACGCACACATTGAGCTAAACTAGGAAGCATATGTACAAATGACAGCAAAAAAGTCTCATACACCTGCAGATTATTTTGTGTTGTACGTATGTAGAGTGATCCCAGCAAACCAGTGCTTGTGGCTGGAGACCCTGAAAGGCTCAACTGCGGGAAAGTAGACAACAAAGGAGTCATTCCTTACCCACAACAGCTAATTTCTGTGATGGTTAGTGTCGTGTGTGTGTGTGTGTGTGTGTGTGTGTGTGTGTGTGTGTGTGTGTGTGTGTGTGTGTGTGTGTGTATGGGTGTGTGTACTCTGTCTCTGCATACCTCTATAAGCAATCTGATATTGTCTCTAATCTGACCATCTTATGAGGTACAACCACCATATTAAATTATGGTAAGAGGCACACTGTAACCTGACAACCTCCTAATCCAGCACTTTCCTCGAGCCTCATTAAGTGTCAGATTAGAGGAGTTTGACTGTATATTCTGAGAGAAATGTGCTTATTTCTCTTTGTTTCTGTTACATAATGTGCGTATAGTGTATAGGGACCCAGTTTCCTTGTTTCCTTGTACCGTAGGATGGGTTTCAAGTGCGTATTGCAATAACTGTGTTTAATGGAATATACACTAGATTGCATTTTTAATAATAGCGTTTCCTAACATAACTACATACAGGCCAGGCTATAGTTGGTTCTAATGCGTTTTTAATATTTGTGTTCTTGCAATTAGCTGGCAATCAGCATTTATTTCACTCTAGCAATTAAAACCCATCTTACGGTATATACAGTAGAACCTCACAAATACGACCACCCTTGGGACCGTTGTAAGTGGTCTTAATTTTGAGGTGGTCTTATTTCTGAAAGTACCGCCAAGAATAGCATGGCACATCCAGAAGTCATTCTATATAGACACAGGATCCACATAAGGCAATAAAACTGTAGATAAATTGTACCATCACACACCTCTTTTATTGCTACTCCATTACAATGTTAAAAAGTGACCCCAAGTTTACCATCTCTTTCTACTGATGTCGTCATTTCAGAGCCTACTGTCCACAGAAAACAGCAGTATCCACAAATAAGTGGTCTTAATTGTGAGGTTTTGACATCCAGAAGAAAAAATGTGGTCTTTATTCTGAAACTAATTTCCATGTAAAACTATAGGAGAAATTCCGGACTGCAACAAAGTGGTCTTAATTCTGAGGTGGTCTTATTTCCGGGGTGGTCTTATTGCGAGGTTCTACTGTATCAAATGTATGTATGAGGTGAGTATTTGTTCTGTGTTTGCGTAGGATGAAATGGCAGATCGACTGGGCGTAGACAGGATCGTATCCTCTGAATGGGACCCCAACTAGCTAGAGATGTACTGCATGCATGTTTGCAGTATATGTATGCAACTTGTTTCAGATATATATACGTATAATATTATGCATAAATACAGTGCACCCTTTGTGCACATGCAGGTATGATAGGTACTTGTGTTTGGAAAGTAAACATTTTTCTTTGCTTCTCCTGTTGTTTGTATGGCAATGTTTTGTACTTGCTGATTAATTCTTAACATAATTATCATTCATCAATACAATTTTACTTGTGTAATATTTACGTATACTGTGGGAAGTCTTATAACAAACTCCCCTAATATAGTGAAAACCTCTCTATAACAGACTACTTTTGTGGGTCCAGATATAGATTGCTTTGCATGCAATAATATCTCTAAGTAGTGGAACCTCTGTATAACAAACTGTTTTCAGTTTCCAAAGTGTCCACACACAAGCTAATGCATACAACATAAAACAAAACAATTGAATCACGCAACTGTTACAATAAAATTATTGAAATATTATTGCAAAACATCATGTACATATAATATATAACCACCTAGTACAGTACTAGTAAACCACTAACGTGCAATACATGCAGCGACAGACAGAGATTTAGCCGTCCTTAAAAACAGTATGTGCATACGTATATGGAGTGCATGTGTACTTACACTGTATGTATAGGCCACATACAGTATGCACATATTATATAGGTACGTATATATCAGATATATTCCAGTACAATATGCAGCACACATGCAAACAGCACACAAATTCAATGTAAACCTGAAAATCCTGTAGATGAAGGAAAACAGTATATAGTTACTGCAAAATTAATCACACATATAAAGTTCACTATTATAGGTGGTTACAATATAATAATTATAATAATATGGAACAGCTATTACGGAGGACAGATGCATGTACTCCAGATGTAGGAAGGACGTAAAAACAAAATGGCGACATATACATTCTCTGGGTGCTGAGTAGAATAGCCCTAGGCTAACAGCTCCCCAGGTAAATTAAGAGTACTGGATACCTGCATGATACACTTGGGCACACATAATAGTCCTAAAAAGTGGCTTTCAGCACATTTTGGAGCTCAAAAAATAATATAGAAAGGAATAATGTAGTTTATTTTGGAAAAGACTGCGCATGGAAGGACTGTGTGGGGGGGTAGCAGTAAGGGGTGGGAAATGTGGGAGAGAGGGACTGTAACAAGTGGAGGGAAATGTGGGAGAGTGGGACTGTAGCAAGGGGAGGGAAATGTGGGAGAGTGGGACTGTAGCAAGGGGAGGGAAATGTGGGAGAGTGGGACTGTAGCAAGGGGAGGGAAATGTGGGAGAGTGGGACTGTAGCAAGGGGAGGGAAATGTGGGAGAGAGGGACTGTAGCAGGATGGAGTGGAGGACCACAGCTAATACGTACCTTGCAGGTGATTTTGCTCAATCGTATAATAGTTAGGAGTGGGTGCTAAGTGTTATATTACATAATATGTAAGTTTCCACATATTATAATACTGTACTGCCTGAAATTCTTACAGGACTTTATTTTCACAAATTTCACAAATGGGTTCGGATTCATGAAATTTTATTTGTGAATTTTGGCTTGGCCTGGTTCCCTAGACTAATAACCTACACGCATTCGCGAAAATAAAAACGCGAACAGTCGACTTTCAAGTGATTCGTGAAATTTACATCTCGCAAAAATTTCGGACAGTACAGTACAATGATAACAACCATACATGGGCCTTCACTTGTAAAGCATATGTGCTAGCACAAGTGAAGGCAAAGAACAAAGTTGAGCGGTGGACGTTCTAAATAAGAAACACAGCGTAATAAACTTCTCCACACAAGACACTGCATGAGATCCTAAGATTTTCCCTCTGCAGTTCAAATATGCTTTAAATCCCCAAAACAGGACACACTATCTACAAAGTGCAGACTAACAAAAGAATTCACATTGTCGTCCACAACATGTCCTCCATCAGAGGATCTACTGGATGTGTTCTGCCATGGATGCTAATGTTAGGCACATCAGAGTCGTAGTTACCAAATACTACAGAATATTTTTAAGCCCATTGCCCAACTGAATGGGACCGGAGTGGTGATGAATCTTTGCTAAACAATCAACAATTAAAACACATTTAAGAGTTTTGCATTCGCACCTGTCATCGGCACTGACGCAAAAAGAGCAACTGTTCAGTCCATCTCCTATGACAAGTATAAATGACACAATAGTAGTCATACCATAATATAATTTAGAGTCACACAATAGAATATTATATAGCAAAGAATTATGTTTCTGAATACAGTGGGACCTCTATATAATGGACTCTTCCTGACCTGAAAAACAGTTGGTTATACAGAGGTTTCCACTATTCAGAGATTGTTCTATATGCACAGCAATCTATCTGGTCCCACAAAAGTAGTCTGTTATAGAGAGGTTTTCACTATTAGGGGAGTTTGCTATAAGAGGGTCACTGTATACGTATTAGTTTAAGTCATAATAATAATACATGTACTATACATGTATGTACGTACGTATGTAAATACCTTATATATACTTCATTATTTTATATTAGCAGTTATCACAGATTGGAAGCCATCTGTAAAAGTTTTAGACCTACAAAAATTTAGATCAGGCTCTTGTGTAATGGGTAAACATGGATGTCTGCGAATATAAAAATGTGAAAATTGCTAAAAATCCAAGATCCGCATGCACATACACACACACACACATATGCGGGCACACACACACACACACACACACACACACACACACACACACACACACACACACACACACACACACGTACACACTAAAGGGAGAAATAAACAGAAAAAATGGAAGTTAGAATAGGATATTATACGTATGCAGTGGGACCTCTCTATAACAGACATTTTGGGAACTGAAAAACAGTTTGTTCACAGAGAGGTTTCTACTATTCAGGGGATATTTTATGTGCACAGCAATCTATTTGGTTCCATAAAAGTAGCCTGTTAAAGAGTGGTTTTCACAATTAGGGGAGTTTGCTATAAGAGGGTCACTGCATACCACAATCCATACACAAAAAGCAAAACTATCACCCCTTCAGTAGTCTAGCCACCAGCCCCTACTTTACCCTTTGTGGGAAGAAGTATTGGGCTAGGCTAACCCTTCAGATGTCAAGTGAGGCAACAAATGTGTAGTTTCTGATACCGGCTTCCTTGTACACGCTGCACACAAGTATATACGCAAGTTGATTCTCTACATATACATATTTGCATTCAAATAGGAATTGCAATACTTGTGAATACCAAGGCGGATCCAAACAGCACCACAGAGGGTATCAATTTCCCTACATGAATACTATCAATGCTATGCATGTATGTACTAAATAACTATGGGTATAATTATACATACGTACGTATATGCTTATTGTAGACTGGATATACTGCATGCTGATAACACCTGCCACACACACGCACGCACGCATGTACGCATGCATGCACACACACACACACACACACACACACACACACACACACACACACACACACACACACACACACACACAACTGCACAGAATGCCATACCTTATGTTTCATGTGGGAGAGAAAAGTGAACCAGACAACTTGCAGTAAATTTAAGTAGATAACTCTCAAATGAGGAGGAACATAGTAGAAGTTGATCAGTTGTATAGCAGGCCACACAGCAAGGTCCACCTGTGGAACACAACAAATATCCATATTCGCACATATGTATGTATGTGTGCATGTGTGCATATGTATGTGTGAATAAGCACAGACACTATATACGTACTACGCGAGTCGGTGATGTCAGTCCCCGAGAAAGGCCGAGAGAGAATCGGGTCGGCAACACCAGACTAATACTACGTAGTATATAGTGTCTATGGAATGAGGCAAGGTTCTTCAATGATGGAAGATTAACCCTTAATTTCTCACTAACAAATATTGTATGCACCTTCCACATTTCGATTCCTGTCACTCAAATACATCAAGTGGTACTGTTGTTCTATAGAACATTTACACTAGTGCACACACACACACACACACACACACACACAAGATATAGACTGCTGATGCTAGTTAGTGTACAAATGGATTCGGTTCATACTACTTCTTACTCATATACATTGGCTTCTAAGTGATAATGAGCACGACACGTATGTCATTCGACTTACTTTCATGGTCGGCCACAACTTCGCCTTCAGCTCCTCCTTAGCATCGACCCACGATTTACCTTCCATCAAAGAAAGGGATGGGTAAAACCCTACATAAAACAAGGGCGTCACCAGAAATTCGTCCATGGACGTCTTTATCAGTACAGCCTTATGACTCCTTCCAGGAAATTTCCAGTCTAGATATTTGTACCAATAATGCTCAAGGGGACCAAATATCAGGCCAATAACTCCCATTCTAAGGGTTCTCTTCCAGTCGTGTGGCGTCACATGCTCTATCCTTTGTGCGATACAATCTCCGAGGGCGTCTATGACAGCAGCAGCCGCCATGTTCGTTAGAAGAAGGTACTCCCTGAAGGCTTTTCTGCGAACGAGATGCAAGTACTTTTGTAGCCATTTTACTGACATCGTGATAGGCACGTGTCGACCGGCCGGGCACAGGATGTGTTCGTCCACCCACGCATACTAAACGGAAACTTCAGCTGTTCAAGGTAATAAAAGGGGCACGGCTAAGAGCGGCGCGCTTATAATTATTAATTCACCTTATTGCAATTGTGCGAAGTCCTCGAAGCCCACTGTTCTTGGGTGGTAGGTATCTACTTACCTAAAGTCCTATCTTATCTTCGCAACGTCAACAAATGAGAGGAGAACCGTTGCGCGCTGAAACAAGTACATCATCTGGCAACTACAACTTTATAGCAAACGTTTTCACCTCTACACTTCAGGACAGCCGCTTATTTGACCACACTGATACAGCTATCGACGCGACTTACCTTTTCTTTATTAAAGTGCCTTTGGGGTATTGAAAAGGCAATTGTCATTCAGATTGGTCGAGTCACCTTCCTTGAGAATTCAAACAATTCGGAATGTCCACCGTACCTTACCTAATGCGCAGAGCCTCCCGTGTGGTGAGGCTCGTAATGGTCTCCCCTTTAGTACGAGCTTTTCGAAAGGGAGGCCTTCTCCTTGTCAATACAGCCACATGCAGTACCCTGTATGCCTTGGGAGACGTTTGCTGTCAGAAGTTGGAGAAACAAAATCTCGAAAAAATCGATTGGGCCCGTACCGCCAGGATGGCTCTAATGGGATTTGCCTTGGGCCCCTTGAATCACTTCTGGTACGTGTTTCTAGACAAGAGACTACCCGGTACAGCCCTCAAGACTGTGGCGAAGAAGGTTCTTTGTGACCAGCTATTTATGGCACCTCTGTGCTTTAGTGTCTTCTACCCAAGTGAGCTTGTAGTTAATGTGCATGTGTCTTGTCCTAATTGCCTTTCTGTGTTCAAGTAAATTGCATGCAGTCTGCAAATGCACTTTGAGTATTAGATTCACTGCTTTTGTATGTATTTTGCACAAAGGAGCATATGATGTGTGGATGGTGTGCGTGTGTGTGTGTGTGTGTGTGTGTGTGTGCACATGTGTATTTATGCATGCTTGTATGCCAATGTGTGTGTGTGTGTCCCTGTGTGACTGTAAGTACAGTGGGCACATGTGAAGTGTGTGTGCGCTGCCCAGGGCTTTTTTCTGGCTGATGCAGAGTATATCCCATTGACACAAGTGCCTCACTTCTAGTGTTTGTATACCAGTTTATGAATATTGTTTGTAAACAGTGTTTTGTAGGAAAAGGTGGAGTCAATAGTTTGGTTATACTAATATTATGATAATACATAGCCATTTAATCTTGAGTATTATTGAGTGTATGTGGTACAGTAGTACAGGGGAACATACCCCACGGACGGGGGGGGGGGGGGGGGAAATATTCCTATATCCAAAATATTCCATTATCTGCAATAAAATATATTGGCTTATATACAATGGGTATTAGAAACTACATTCCTTAATCCACAATATTCTATTAAGTGCTATGCTATTAAGAGTGTTTCACTGTACATCATAATGTACATACGTACTGTACATACTGGTGCGTATGTGGGGATGTGTCTGAGCCTGCACTAGCGAAGTTCTGTATAGTTGCACCTGGGTGTATAATTCTCTCAGGCTTGTGGGCAGTCTCTTAGAAACAGTGCTCCCAGTTGCACTTCTGTCGCACCAAAGCACACAGATCCAAATGGAACCTCTATATAGAGTCCGAGTAATAGCCTGTGAGGAAGTACAATGTGTACTGTGCATTGTGTGATTGTTACCTGTATTGAGTGGATATCAGTAGGATTATTTGTGACTAGTGTAGACAGATGATGCAGTGGGCAGGTACGTATGTAGCTGTAAAGTACGGGCACTTATAGCCCATGGATACCAGCAATGGGCAGGTGGGTGGTGGCTGCAATAATGGAGTACATGGTGGCAATAGACAGGTACGTAGTTCCTGAAGACTAGTGATTGTAGCTGTGGATGGGAACTGTAGCAGGTAGGTATCCTTGTTTCGTGGAGGTTGAATGTACTCATGTCCGTTTATCAACGTGAACATACATCGAGTGGGGATTTCAGACTGCAACGTTTCCAACTGAGGTTGGGAAAATCCGTTTGGATTTGGGACTGCTGATGACGACCCAAAGGGTCGAAACGTCCAGATGAAGAACTCAAACCTTCACAAGACTGTGTTTCTAAATGCTCCCAGATCCAAATGGATTTTCCCAACCTCAGTTGTGTACATACGTACATACATACGTACATACGTACACAGATACCATATACAGTGGAGCTTCCTAATCTGAACAGTGGACACATCTCTCTATAGCAAACTGTACTTGTCGGCCCATATGAATTGCCTTTCATGTGAAAACATCTAAATTGTGGAAAACCTACGTATGTATATGTAAAATAGTGGAATCTCTCTATAACAGACACTTCAGAAACTGAAAAAAACAGTTTACTGTACAGAGGTAACAGAGGTTATTTTTATGAATAGATACGTACGTACGTATGTATCTACGTATCTGGACCCACCAAAGCTGTCCGCTAGAGAGGTTTCCACTATTGGGGGAGTTTGTTCTGGAAAGTTCCATTGTAAACCTTTTTCTTCAGTCCCCAAAGTGTCCGCTGTAGAGAGGCTACACTGTACTTGCGTATTATATGTTATAAGTACGTAAGTGTATGCAGTGAATTAACCCTGCGATAGTGGACCCTCCCAAGTAAGGACGCAATATATAATAAACCTCTCTACAAAGGACATGACTTACACAGTTTCAGTATAATTCCTACAATACATTTTGAACCTCCCAAAGAGGACAACCTCTCTACAAAGAACAAATCAGCTGAGGTTATGCCATCCCCAAAGTGTCCTTTATTTGAAGGTTCCATTGTACACAATACCTGTACGTGGTGCTAGGAAGTTCACAGGAAATGGGAACAAGCAGTGGGGGCCATATTTGGGACATTTACTCAAACTTACATAGGTATGTCTGTGTGTATACCATGGAACCTCTGACTATATCTGTGATGGACACTTTGTGACTACATACTGTACGTATATTTACACAACAATCTATTCAGACTCTGAATGCATGTCTGTTATTGAGACCTTTTTGCCATTCCTGAGAGCTTGTTATTGGGGAATCCTCTCTGTGTATATGGGGTGAGGCTAAGTATGTTTTAATTAAACTATTGTACCGTATGGGGTGAGGCTAAGTGCATACGTAGGTATGGTTTAATTAACCTATTGTACCATGTTAATTTGGTAATGAGTGTGTGCCTGTATTTTCCTGTTTATGCACACGTAGTGGGTGGCATGTGTAAACATAGAACACCTGTCTGGGACCATGGGAGTGTTGTAACAACAGATACGGGACCATGGGAGTGTTGTAATGACAGATACGGAACCATGGGAGTGTTGTAATGAAATATATGGGACCATGGGAGTGTTATAATGAAAGATACGAAACAAGCCCAATGCAGTGGGAACTTGCTACAGTGAAACCTCTGTAGTCCAACACTCTATAGTCCGAAATTCCCTCTAATCTAACTATCTTATGATGTACAGGCACCATATTTGAGTATGACAAGAGTCACTCCTTAATCCGACAACCTCCTAGTCAGACACTCTCTTCAAGCCTCATTGAGGTTCAGATTAGAGAGGGTTCACTGTATTACTGAAAACTCTTATATTGAATTTACAAACAGTGAAACTTGTTTAGTACGCACCTTGAAGGGGATACTAAATCAGTACTTGTTTTTATATCAGAGGTACTTACCATCAGGGTTGGCTTATGTACGTACAGCACGATGTATGCACAGGGACAGAATGAGGAGTACATACCTACTATCCTAAGTATGTACTAAGCCAGGTATAAAGCAAAGTATGAAGGGGCACATGTACAAAGTAGAGGTAATTCGGAATATTTTTTTGTGCAAGTTTTATATACGTACATACGTACTGTATATTATACTTTCTGTGGTCAGGGCTGAATTGTCATCTAAGAAATTATATTATGTATATGCTGTCCAAAATACTGAACAGTAGTCACATAATACTTAACTATATGAATAAATAACTGAATGGGCTGATAAAGTCTTAGATGGCACTTCAAAACTGTGGTAATGCTTGAGAAGGGAGGAAGTAGCATTCATGCTGGTGTTTAAAACTTGTTCTTTAACACATGAGAGATTTTAAGGCATAATCTGTGCTTGCAGCCATAGAAGGCAGTCAGCTGTCAGTGGTACTGTCTGGTACTATAATCTGGTAAACTGGAGTCCCTCTCACCTACTATCACCATCGGGACTAGGTATGAACACACCTTACCCACATATTATGCATGTACTGTACTACGCATGTGGTTAGCTCAACCAGTTTAGGAAGTGAAGTGGTTATCATGAATCCCAGCTGAATCAGACACACCTTTGTGGGACACTTTCTTTTCAATTCACAAGAATGTCCCCAAGGAAACTTCCCACACTTCTCTTTCACCTCATATTAGTGATAATTTTCTTTCAACCAACCCAACAACCTCTGTACCGACTAGGAGTGTTGCATCATACAGGTGGGCAGGAAGGGGAGCTATATAGTTATAAGACAAGCTGCTATGCAGGAGTACACATAATGTGGGTCAGTGCGTAGCATGGTTTGTCAAGATGTGCTGCAGTTAGGTACAGCATGTACCCCCTGGGGTTTCAAAGGTGAATATTTTATATCTGGGGTTTTAAAGGTGAATATTTGTACCCTAGGGTTTTATATTAAGGTGAATATTTGCACAGTCTCAATTATATTCATGTATAGAGCACAACGTAAAAGTATAGTACATATGCCCCTCTATTATGTACATACGTGTGTACCATAGAGTTTGTTTTACATGGTGGTGACTTGAAACGGGTAATTTTCTTCTTGCGTGTGGACAATTGATGACTTGTGGACAGATCCACAGCAGAGTATTGCATGTGTTAATCATTCACAAATATGCGTAGATTAAAACCATAGATTATTGTAAGTACCATGTACATAGTGTGCACATGCTACGAAGCTGTATGTATGTGCTTGTGGTCTATCGGGACCAAGGATACACTTATGTACGTACATATGTACATACATACGTAAGTACATGACTGCCCATGGAAGAGCACTCATGTGTTGGAAAGAGATTGGATTCTGTCTGGAAGTCTGTGTTCAGTGGGTGTGTGCTCAGCCCTGACATACAGTACACATGCACACACACACACACACACACACACACACACACACGCACACACACACACACACACACACACACACACACACACACACACACACACACACACACACACACACACACACACAGGTGCTGGAGCACATACAGCTGTACACAGTTTTATGTTATCTTTTCCTGTTTGGTACTGACAGTAAAGAGCTGTAGTGGGTACAACAGGAAACCCTGTGTCAACACTATTCCCAGTGGAATGTCCTTGACCATTATATCATTTCATCCTACAACACCTTAGAGGGTGTAATGGTCTATTCTATGACTACACTGTATACAGTCTGTTGGGAGCCTCCTTATATTATTGCATTGGATGTTGATATTCAAGTACAGTGGAACCTCTCTATAATGGACTCTTCCTGACCTGAAAAACAGTTGGTTATACAGAGGTTTCCACTATTCAGAGGTTGTTCTATATGCACAGCAATCTATCTGGTCCCACAAAAGTAGTCTGTTATAGAGAGGTTTTCACTATTAGGGGAGTTTGCTATAAGAGGGTCACTGTAGATACCAACAGATGACTATCCTACTACAAATGACTATTGCAAACAGCTGTTGGACAGGATGTGATTAATATGTTTGTGTGTTGTAGTTACGTACAGCATAGTATGTACGTACATACGTACGTACGTGCATACGTATAGGTTCTTTTTGCCAGCCATGAGGCATTTTGCATGTCCCCCAAGAAAGTTTGTTGTAGGATTCTACCATAGTGTGTGTGTGCATGGATGTTTGTACTCATTCAGTGTGTGGAGGATGTGTATGTACGTACATACGTACATAAACAGTATGTACATACGTACATACCGTATGTATGAATATCATTATTTTTTTAACTTGTTTCAAATTGTTCATGTCATTCAATTGTAGCTTATCTTACTGTCATCCTCTGACATTTTTTTTCCAGCAATGGGATTACTAGAGGGGAAAGACCTTCAAGGATGTTGGGATGAACTGTGTGTCAAATTCATCCCAACTTATATAGTACGTGGTACAGTCTGCACCCTCTGTATATGATCACATATGGCCTCTGTGTGTATTGGTGTGTATTGGTGTGTCTGTGTGTGTGTGTGTGTGTGTGTGTGTGTGTCTGTGTGTGTGTGTGTGTGTGTGTGTGTGTGTGTGTGTGTGTGTGTGTGTGTGTGTGCGTGTGTGTGTGTGTGTGTGTGTGTGTGTGTGTGTGTGTGTGTGTGCATGTGTGTGTGTGTGTGTGTGTGTGTGTGTGTGTGTGTACGTGTGTGTGTGTGTGTGTGTGTGTGTGTGTGTGTGTGCATGTGTATAATAAGTACATATTTGTAAACTCATGTACAGTATATCTAGATAACTACTTGCCCATGCGTCCACTTACACATGTCAATACAAAGTCTGATGCAATGTCAACACATTGTTGATTGTTCTCTCTCTCCTACCCTAATAGATGGATTGCAAAGTGTGGCCTACTGCTCAGGTACATACGTACATATGTACATGCATACATACTGTATGTACTTTTTCTGTGTGTGTGTGTGTGTGTGTGTGTGTGTGTGTGTGTGTGTGTGTGTGTGTGTGTGTCTGTGTGTGTGTGTGTGTGTGTGTGTGTGTGTGTGTGTGTGTGTGTGTGAGCATGTGTGTGTGTGTGTGTGTGTGTGTGTGTGTGTGTGTGTGTGTGTGTGTGTGTGTGTGTGTGTGTGTGTGTGTGTGTGTGTGTGTGTGTGTGTGTGTGTGTGTGTGTGTGTGTGTGTGTGTGTGTGTGTGTGTGTGTGTGTGTGTGTGGATAAATGAGGTCTGACTATTATACAAATGTACAATGCATTTGCAACTTGAGTTGTTAATACGTGCGTACATACATATGTACGTATGTACAGTAGCACTGTTACAATGTCAATTTGATGAACACCTGTTTCTGTCCCTCTTTTATCTCTTTAGGTAATCAACTTTTTCTTCGTGCCACCTCAGTTCCGCGTGGCCTATGTCAACTTGGTCACATTGGGTTGGACGGTGTATCTGTCCTACAAGAAGCACGAGGTACGTGCGTACGCATGAGTGTACTACGTAGTTATGTATATGTGCATATGCTCATGTATACATATGTATGTACATATGTACATGTTGTTGATACTCATTCCATTGTATACCTCAGAAACACTGAAATCCTTTTGTTTTTGTGATATTCACAGCAACCAGTCAGTGTGCTGCGTTGCAAGAAAATGTACGCTGATTGTGAAATTTCTGTGATGGTCCATTACTACTCAGCAATTACACAAGTGAACTTCATTTCCGAAAATTTCCGAACACAAATTTTAATCTCTAGTATGTATGTATGTGCGTATGTACGTATGTATGTAATGGTAAGATGATGGACCATATTCCCAAGTATTTTGCATTATATGTGAAATATAGCATGACTGGGGGACTTATTAATTTGTACTGTACATACGTACATACATACGTGTGTACATACGTATGAGTAAAATTCACTATAATGTTTGAAGATTCACTTGGGCATTACTTATGGTACAAACGTGTGAATGTACATGTGTACATTTGTGTGAATGATTCAGTCTTGAGTGTGCTACTGTGGTGTTTATGCCTTAACATTGTCTCCCCTCCCCTGACATGTCTCCTCTCCCCAGACATGTCAAGTCGCTGTTGGCTGGTGTAGTATGGTGCCCACCAATGCAAAGTAAATCATGCGTAAGGGTGTCCTGTTAGTCACAGTAGTGTGTGTGGCTGTGTAGGTGCATCCCGGGTGACAATGGAAGGAATACCTTTGGTCAGCTCATTGATCCCTTTTCCTACTTGCTCACCTATCCTAGAAAATGAGCTGTCATTTGAGCTGAAACTAGATCTATTTGAGTCAGGATACTTAAGGCTGATGGTATAGGTGTGTGTGGGGGGAGGGAGGGTAGGGGGAAGCAACTACGTACGTATGTACCAATAAACTAGACTGATTCGGCCAGAAACTGGAACCCGGCTTTACAAATTGTCAGTAGTGAGTATCCCTGGGTCGTATGCTTATATGCCACACATACGGTATGTGATTGTAGCATGTGGCAAGCATGCAGTGTGGCCTGCTAGACCATCCCAGCAAGTGCCCACGAGGCGGAGGGAGGTGGTAAAAAGGGGGTCTAGCAAGCCAGACTACCAGAAACATGACTGCA